>QLTV01002116.1:825973-848563 GCA_003457575.1 Thermophis baileyi | reverse complement strand
TAGAACCGTGGTTCTCAACCTTCCTAATGCCGCGACCCCCCCCCTGCCCCCTCCCCACGTGCGATGAATTGACAAAGGGGGTGTGGCACCAAGATGGTGGGCTAGCGCACGCTTAGGCGACCCCTGTGAAAGGGTCGTTCGACCCCCAAAGAGGTCGCGACCCACAGGTTGAGAACCGCTGCTATAAATCAAATGTTCTTTCTGAATAGAGGAAATGCACCAAGTTTGTCTATAGAACCATCTAAAAAAAGGGGAGAAAAGACATATGCATCAGAGCTATTAAATGCTTTGGTAAAAGTTTCAGTATTTCTCCCTGACAATGAAAAATTGTTATTTTAGGTTTTATTATTCCTGTGAGTGACCCAGACTATTATAAGATGGGCAGCCATATGAATATTTTTTTAAATGAATGAATGAATGAATGAATACTGTACATAAATGAATGAATACATGAATAAATAAATAACACAAATTAATATTAGCAATGTTATTTTAATAGGAGAGGAGAGAGGAAGCAAATTTACCTACATGAATATTCTCAAGTCTTATTCCTTACAGGTATATGCCAAACATTCATGCTATGTATCAATGCCTTTTCCCTTTTTCACCCCAGCAATAATCAGATTTGACAGAGCCTTTCTTGTAAAAATCTCATTATTTCTCTTGCTGGATTAATGTGAAGTTGTTCTTTCTTCAGAACTGGACTCTACTTAGAGCTTTTCATTTAGAGAGGGAAGAGAAAGAAGAAAAAGACCACTATATTGGATTGAATTTACACTATATAATGTAACAAATAAATGGGCCTTTATAGAAAGTGAGAGATATTATTGTTCAGCAATTTTTTGCTTGACAAAAATTTATGAAACTATTCCTGGAGAAATGTATAATAAAATGTGCAATATAACTTTGTTAATGTTGTATGTTGGCCTTTGGAAACATGTCCTTATTCACATTTTATGTTGTTGATTTTAGACTTCTGTTTAGTAATCTCTGCTTTATTTATATATATATCTAAGAAAAGGAACACAAACGTAGTAATGATCAAAGGAAAATATACTATTTTTGTTCAGTATTGCAATTCAAAGGACTTGTCCTAAACAGATTAGGTCTACCTCAGGGCTCTATGTGCTACTTGAATATCTATTTGTATCCATATTGGGAATGTTATTATTGATAATATACTTGTCAACTTATTAGTGCTATTGCCTAGAATTATTTTGCCAAAATATTGGAAAAAAACATTTGCAACCACATTTCCCCCCCCAGTATTGTCTCTGTTTAGTTGCCATAGAAATAACATCGGAGTATCAGCAAAATAAATTCTTCTTCTTTATACTGACTGTCAATTTGCAGAAAAATGATACACTTGAATGAAGGAAAAAAACACCAGAACCAGCCACAAAATTAATGAAAAGAACAAGAATGAAAATACGTAAAATATTTCAATTCCATTATTGCATTAACAATACTGGTAGAAGGCCATAAAAAATATTGACTGAGTGAAATTTCTAGGAGCAAGTCTATTATCTGTATACATCAGGAATGTGGACTAGATGACATCGCCACTAACTGGATACATTACTGGCTAAAAAGTTATACTCAAAGAATAAAAAAATAAAAAATAAAACAAGAGAGAAGGATTGAATGGAGATATCCCGAGGAAGAATACTGGCCCCTCCAATTTTTCAAAACAATTATTAATGAATCAGATTAAAAGTAGAATGATAAGGGGATAAAAGTATCCTGTGGAATTTTATTTTTTGAGGATATTAGTAATCTCATCCAATTTTGTGACATCTGCAAATTTGTTAAGCATCTTCACAAATAGTGATCATATTTACCAAATTTGCAGATGTCACAAAATAGATGGGATCACTAATATCCTTGAAACCAACACACAATTTCAAGGGATAGTTTGAGAAACAGACTGAAGGTTGAATTTAACAGAGGTAAACATACCATTCTTAATCTGGAAATATATTAAATGCACAACTATGGGAACAGTGCTTGTGAAAAATGTTTTGAAATAATAGTTTACATTCAACTGAATTTTACCTAGCTGGTGGCTGGAAAAATTAAAAATGGGCTCTTGAAATGGAACAGGACGACACCGATTCCCAGAATACCCAGGATTATTTTGGACAAAAAGGGGACATAATTTGCAGCAAGGAAGATACAAAGGAGCTCATTGGTGAATATTGGGCTTAGTGCAGGGGTCCTCAAACTTGGCAACTTTAAGACTTGCGGACTTCAACTCCCAGGATTCTGGGAGTTGAAGTCCACAAGTCTTAAAGTTACCAAGTTTGAAGACCTCTGGGCTAGTGCCTTGATGTTTCCTAAAGTCAGAGTTTTATATGTGTTGAGATTGGTGATAGTTTTTACAATTGTACTAATTACAGCTTGCTTGCTAGTAGTTTGGATAAATGAACTGTGACTTGATACTTAATGCTGTCATTATACTGTTATTATTCTAGAAGAATGAGTTGTTTGGGAGTGAAGATTATTGCCTTTAGTTTAAGTGGATTATTCTGATATTCTAATAATTGTGATAGTTAATATACTTATAATGAACATTGTTATGGAATTTTGATACAGCCAGGCAGATTTAATCAGTCCACTTTGACAACTTCATTAGAGTTTCCAGGCATTGAATGCTTCAGTTCATATGGAGGAGATTCCTTGAAGTAGAGCAACTTCTCATAAGTCTAATAATATTCCTAAGTAAAGAAGTGTTTCCTGAGCTAAGGCGGTGGGAATGAACTATACGGTTTCTTATTCTGTCTTCAAAGATTCAAAATCAGTAAACCTATGACACATGTGTCAAAGGTGACATACCACAATGTTTAGGGTAACACACCAGCATTCACCAATATATGACAACAAAAGCAAGTCCCTTGTGCAATTTTTGCAGGCTGTGAAGACCATGTGAGAATGGAGTGTGCTTTTGCACCAGAGGTCATGCAAGAGGGCCATGGTTTCATGACCTTGAGACCCTCCAAAAATGAGGTTGTTTTACTCGTATTTCATAATTACTCATAATTATTTGACATTTTCATATAATACATAGCAGTAGACATGATTGGTCTGTATTTTTCTATTTCTGTGTGTGTGTGTGTGTGTGTGTGTGTGTGTGAGAGAGAGAGAGAGAGAGACAGAGACAGAGAGAGACAGAGACAGAGACAGAGAGACACACACACAGAGATAAAGAGAGAGACAGAGAGAGAAGCAGATTTAAGTGAAGCATTTTCCGAATTGCTTACATGCCCAAAAGATTCATCATCACTGTTATAAATCCTGAAGGAAACATACAGTACCTGCTTACAACAGGTTGTCTGTTAACACTGAGAGTTCATTGGAGTTGGACAATTAATAAATTCACATAACGTTGGAAGCAAGAAGTAACGTTGAAAGGAACACTGAAAGGTGAAATTAATGAATATAAACTACTTCCTTTTTGAACAAGTTATATAGGATTAGAGATCATCTTTAAACATGATTAGCCTCATAGCAGGCATAATTATTGTATATCTAAAAATATAGGATTAGAGTGAACATCTAAAAATTGCGAGTAATCATTTATTAGTGTAGCTAATTTTATTGCAGCTATTTTACCAACAAAAATATTTTAGCTATATTTATCACATTTTAAGAATATAGCTGTTTAACTAAATTGTGATGATTTTGTTTTGCTTTTTTATTAATAATTACTTATAAATACTTTAAGGAATTAAATCTGTTGTAAAATGTTACTATGAAATAAATTAACTTAAATGTATGTTTTCAGGTTGTCAGGTAAATGTTTGTTCATTATACCAATACTGCATAATAAATTATTTTACAGATAGTAATTACCCTAACAATAAAATATTTCCTTATGAATACATGTGAAAGCCAATTGTATAATTTTATAATGCTCTCTTTGATAAATCTATAAAATATATACTTGGAAATTTAGCTATCAAATGTTAATTATTAATATCAATCAAATTAAATAATCATTTTCTGGTCAATCATGGTAAACTTATATTCCAAAATCTATGTCTAAACCTTTTTACTTTTCCTTGGAATTAATGACCATTATTTCATTATCATACAGATTATTATGCATATATTTCTCTTCAGCCCATATCCTAATTATTGGGGTTGTCTCAAAAAGAGGTAGATGGAAGTGTTCTCCCTCTCTCTCTCTCTCTCGTTATCAATATATAAAATACAAAGATAAATAAAAATAGGAAATTAAGGAAAGGAAAAAGAAAGAGGGAGAGAAAATATGAGGTACAAGGCAAGAAAGAAAAAGGCATTGACTACCGACTAGCACAGTACAAGTTAACATTATAACCTCAACTTTTTACTTTTACTCATTAGTACATATAACTAGCCATTTCTATAACAACAAATCTATCTAATCGGCAAAACCAAAGTCAAAGTTTCATTTTTTTTCCCATCAGAAGCACAAAATCCAGAAGTGATATCCAAATAAAAAAACATAAATATATTCTCTTCTTTGAGTAGAACTATCAGTTGAACCATTACTGCTTTATCTTCCTTGTTGTTGAAATAATATGTATTTCGGTTTGCATTTAATAATCTTTACAAGCTATCACCCTTTATATTAACAAAATTCACTGTATTCTTTCAGATTCTTTAATCTTAAAGGGAAAATATTTTTTTAAAGCACTAAGCTTTTCTTTAAAGACATTTCTAAAATTAAAACATTCTAATGCATCTTTTTCTTAACTTCCTCTTAACATATATAGTTTAAAGTTCACTTTCAGACCAATACAATTCCAACAATTCCAATTAACTCTTTAAAGTTAGATCACTGCCTCCAAGTTACAGCAACAGCATTTAGACTTATATACCGCTTCAGTGCTTTACAGCCCTCTCTAAGCGGTTTACAGAGTCAGCATATTGCCCCCAACAATCTGGGTCCTCATTTTACCCACCTCGGAAGGATGGAAGGCTGAGTCAACCTTGAGCCTGGTGAGATTCGAACTGCCAAATTGCAGGCAGCCGGCAATCAGCAGAAGTAGCCCGCAGTACTGCATTCTAACCACTGCGCCACCATGGCTCTTCATAGAATCCCCCCCCTTCTTGTATACATTCTTTTTAAAACTCTAGATTTTTCTTTAGACTAATACATCTTTTTCTTTAACTTTCTCTTAACATAGATATTTTAAAATACACTTTCAATAATATTTTACAAACTTTAGGAATTACTTAAGCATTGTATTTAAAAGAAAAATACATTTTCAAACTTTAGATTAAAACTTTCTTTCAATTACAAATATCAAACTGATGAAAATCCATCCTAATTCCATCTGACTCATTAACTCACTCCTTCCAGCTTGTCTTCATGGAAAAAAATCTTTTTCTTCTCTGGAATGTTTGTCAAGTAGTTATAAGCTTCTCTTTTTCTCAAGGATTTCTCAACTTTGTTAATATCCATGAGGAAAAAATCCCAAACTTTTAAAAGTTGCAAATTTTCTTGGAGTTCTTCTTTCAATTGTGTTGGGAGGCTTCTATTTAAACCATCATAATAAAATTGGTGTCAGGTTTATATTCCAAAATTACAGTTGACTCTGTATTGTCAGTTACTTGTGAAATTGCCTCAGTGGTTTGCTAACTTTCTACACATATTTGCATCTCTGAAGTAGTTTGAATAGTCTTTTTATCATCCTTGGACCATAGTTGTTCTATAAACTGATGAATTTTATTTAAAGATTTTTCAAACAAATCTCTAATAATTTGCTCTTTGATCTTCTTAACTCCATCTTTGGTCAAAGAGTAGCTTTTTTTATAAGTCACTTAAGAATTGCTGACCAATCAGGAATCATAAAAATCAGAAAGTTTAAGTTTTAGTTTTAGCCACCCACAGCAAAGAAGACCAAGCTACAAATTACTAAAAATAATAAACTAGAACCACAACTTTCTGCCCTTATATTTCTCCATCAATTTTTTTTAAAGAGATAGTCCACACTTCCTTATTTTAGCTTGCCTTAGCAGCTTTCTTCCTTGTTGTTTAGCAAGAAGAAATCCCCAAAATGGTGCAGGTCTTCAAAAAGGAAAAACAGGCTGTAGCTAAATAGAGCCTCTTTTAGCTTAATAAAGATTAATAGTCCTTAAAATGATTAAGAAATGAAAGGCACAACTTACTGTCCATTTGAAAAATAAATTCCAAAATGGCTGCATTCTTCAACCACAAACTGATTGTAGCCACCCTCCCCCCACCCACTTTCAGCACACAAACTTGCAGACCTTTTGCCGTATTGGAGGATCTTGTGGGATGATTCTAGGACTTTCCCTAACCCAAGAGAGTCATATAAACTAAAGGAATGATGATTCCTTCTGTTGATAGTTGAAGAAGCTACATTCCAGTGAAAAACCCCTCAGGGATCCCTCCCTGAGCATGTAGTCAGTTGGCCAACTTTTCACCGGAAGTCAGAAGTGTAGTTTTTCATTCTATTTTATCCTTGTTGTTATCTCATCTCATGTTCCCAAATCCGAAAATATATTTTTAAGTTGCGTAGCTCATCTAACTCTGCAAGATTTCTTCAGATAAACATTTCAAAATGTCTTTTCCAGTTGAAATAAAGCAGAAAAATCAGCTTCTGCTCATCTTTACTTCATGGAAGATGACTTAACTTAACTTACCCTACTAAATTAAATAGAAATTTAAATCATTCTGAAATCAATGTCCCCATACTTTTAGAAAAGTCAGGTACAATCCATTTGTTAATGTTTCCAAATCGAGAATATATCATATTATTGAACTAAGAATTAGTCGTTGGCTTATCTAGAATAAATTTGCAATGTGAATAGTACTGAGGTTATGTTTATAGTATAATGCAGAACCATGAATTCAAAATAGCTCTGAACTTGGCTTCAATATGCTCAAGAATAGAAGTATTAAAAGATAAATATCTGTAATGGTTAAAGTTTCTTTTTCTTACACAGTTTCTTGATAGTCAAAATATAGTTTAACAAGGGTAATGAATTTAACATTAAAACATCCTAAGATATCACAGTTTGGGAAAGCCTTTTGATGAATGTATCCAAACAGAATAATAATAATTAAAAAAAACCAGTATACTTCAAAATAATAATGAATTCTGGCAAGATTACTAATATATGACAAAAACAATAGGTTGTACTGAGATTCCTATATGGCCATATCCCACCTGTTGAGCCTGTTTTAATAGTTTGCCCCTTAATGGAGATATATCATAACAGAATATTATAACATAGATGGTTTAAAAAAGAGGAAACAAAATGTCCTTAGTTGGAATGAAAAGCTTGTAAGCTATATACTATATAACACAAGGAACTTTACAGTGGGAGATTCAAATTTGAAATATGAACAAATTTACTGACTCCAAGCCATTAAGCAATGAAACAGTTTGCCTTCTGGGTTGTAGGTGCTCCATCAGTGGAAATAGACAAGAAAATAATGGAGACATTTATCCAGGATGGTGTGAGATCCTTGCATTCAGCAGGAGGTTGGATTGTAAGACTGCCAAGGTTCCTACCAACTCTATTATTTTATGAAAGAATTGAAAAAAACAAATCATCTAGATAAATGTTCCTTGAATGTGATACACATCTTTGAATTGTATAGAATTTATTTCATTGTCCTTAAGACGTCATGAACTTACATTTTTATCAAGCTACTATTATCAAAAGTTTTTTCCCCACTTCCATAGAAATGAGTTTGAGCATCAGCAATTGAATCTAACCCATTTATATAATTAAACTGTGATCAGATTAGGTTGAGCACTTTAATTAAACACCACTGAGGAATTAATATTTCTTAGAAGACTGAATTAATGAATTCAATCATTTTGCTGGGATGTTTTAGCTACATTATAAGTTTTGTATTTTGAGCAGGAGATAGCATCCCTCAGTGAACAGAGCACTAAATAAGAAACATTTGTTTCACTAAGTTTTGTTCATTAACCCAAAGTTTCTACATCATATTTTGGAATAGTTTGTATAGTTTGAAAACCTATACAACTATATTTCCCCAAAGTTATATAATTTAAAAAAAAAACATTGCCTGAAATTGCACAAATTTATGAAAATGAATACTCAAGTGATTATGATTACTTCCTAAATCTCAGGCAGCTATGTCTCTTCATCTGGTTATTTAAATATATAATGAGTGGCTGACCATTTTAACACATATTCCATGTACAATATACTTGTGCAAAACACATAGCACAATCTAGATAGATACAGTGAGCCATATCAGTGCACACCTAATTGTAAGAAATCATGGTGTTTAATGAGGCCAGATTCAACATAAGAGTCTGTTTAGAATAAGCCAATAAATCATTTGGTCTTTATTAGAATAAGAATGGATTATCTACAACAAATTAATGTGAATGAATATTTTCTTTTTAAAAAATTAAACACTCTTTTTAAACTGCACAATATTCCTTTGGATATTTAAAATGATTTTGGTTTATATCATATTTATTCCCTGAAAATATTAACAGCAAAGATCTTTAATGTTTTTAACTTTGAAGTAATGAGATGAACTTCCCAAAGTTGCAATCCTTGAAACACTGAACATGAAATAGAAACTCTTATTCTTTGGGGATCTAGGGGATAACATCTGAACAATATAATGGATTAATTCATAGGATATGGTTATCGTTACGTTGTGCAATTGACTCATTCTTGTTTTGAAGAGTTATATTTAAATGTTAAATTTAGCAGTCTTGATTCTGAGAGATATTTTAAAAGACGATTTGGGGCTGTATACTTTAGTCCTTGTTGCTAAGTGTCTGTTTTGAGTTTAATATTTTTACCTTGGCTTTTAAATTTGTTGTAAATTACCAAGAATTGTTCTGAATTGATTGGATAGATCCACATTATGTCCTGGAATTATCTGTCTGACTATCTGTCTGTGAGTTTGTTTATTAATTTTCTATGTTGCCCATCTCCCCTACCAGATGTCCATAATGAAAGCAGATCATATCAATAGCTGTATAAATGTACTAATTGTACTAATGTACTTATTTAGGAATATTCCTCAATTTACTTACCTATTCCATTTTCCAATCTTGTTAGAAGGTTTTTAATGCTTAAGATACATAGATTTTTGGGCAAAACAAGTGGTAAGGGGAAATATCAGAATCTGTTTTCCATTTTCTGTTGTGTAAACACAAAGATATGTCCTTCTGGCTCAAGATATAAAGATAGATGATCTTCTTCTGTTCTATTTAATTAGCACTTACAAATCTTGGATTAAGGGAATAAAATTTCTCTAACAACAAAAAGCGGTAAGAAAATCATGGCCAAGGTTAATGCATTACATGCCTTTCTAACATGATTTTATGAAATGACCCAATGCAAAATAAGCAAATCAAAATAATGGTCTCATTTCTGTCTAAACAACAGCATTGCTTTGCGTTCCGTAACAATTTGCAAATAGAAGAAAATCTTCCTTTTCCTCTGTCCCTAATTCCAGACCTTGGTTTGATGCAATAAAAATGCCTTCCTACCCATCTCCAGGATCACCTTCCATTTCTAGGTTCTTTCATTAATGAATTAATCAAGCATGAATAGTTTTTTCCTATACTAACTTCTAGTTAATTAAGAACTAATTATTAATCTTATTTACACTGATCGTTCAGTGACTTAGCTTCAGGGCAAGAATTTAGGTTTAACAATAGCAAGAATTTAATGGCTGATTGGGAAAAAAAATGTTGCATTGGGACCATAAATTGGCTCAGTTCTGTAGACATGTGCAATGAAAGCTGCCTCAGCCCTTTAAAATTGATTTAAAGGGCTAAAGAACCAGCTGTAAATCAAAAACTTTTGACCAGAATCTTTTGGCATTACAGTCATTTATACTTGAATGTGTGAGATTCCAGAGTTATGCAGATGGATATGCCATCGTACAATAACAATATATATTTTGGTATTCTAGAGATTACATTTTCTATTTCTAGTATTTCTTTAAGGTAAATATATATCAGTCTCTTTTAACAGAGATTTGGAGAAAAAGTTTATTTAATCACTTTATCTCAGAAGAATGTATTATTTGAGTCAGGATTATAGCTCAGCTAAGACTTTTTGTTCCAAACTTCAACCACCAGCGAAATAATGTGCCTAAGTTCACATCTAGATCACTTCAATCTCAAATAAAACGCTAAATTCTTTGAAACAGAATATACTTACATGGTGTACCGAGAATGAGTAGCATTATTAATGGAATTAATAATCAATTGTATACATTTTGGTGTGGGATGGAAAACTGGCAACTATATAAATAAAATGGACAAATATCACTTTGGTTCACATCAGCAATATACATACATACAGTACATACATACATACATACATACATACATACATACATACATACATACATATCAGGAGGAGGGGGAAACCATCCTGTTATGTACATTTTTACATTTTTAGTATGTTTTACTAGCAAAGTCCTGTTCTATGCTGAAATAATTATATTGTTTATCTACTATAATCTATCTTTTAGTTTCTTCATGCTCCTTAATTTCTTATTTCAGCAAATTTAGTAATAAAATCACAGAAATTTAAAAAGGTTGCCTGTTGAGGAATTGTAGAACTCTGTTAAGTATGGTAGCCAAAAATCACCCTTTCAGATTAATAATTATAATTCCCCTGTAGACAAGGGGCAATTGAAACCTCAACTCATGTCCTGTCATACCACGGGTGTCAAACTTGCGGCATCACATTGCCATCACATGATATATTGCGATGTTTCCCCTCTTTGTTGAGCTGGGATTGGCGTGGCCTGCATGTGAAGCATCCGGCCCATGGCCACCAGTTTGACACTGGTGTAATACTGTATCTTCTATAAGGACTCATGGACCCACCTTATAATACCTCATCTAATAAAATACCCAGGAAATATTGATCTCTTCTATGTACAATTGCTGTTATCAGATCGATATGAAGTACTTTATTTGAATGTTGTATAATTCTGTTACGCTGTATACAAAATCAGTTGCCTATTGATAACCCACCACTAATCACAATATATTATTTTGTCTGTTTTTTATTATTGTTTTTAATGCTTTTATTTGTAATGCTGACCTGTGACCGTAATAAAAATTGATTGGTGTAATTATGCTAAATTATAATGTATAATAAAGTGGGAAATGGAAGGACCATCTAGTCAGAGCTGAAGAAGCTTCTTGGATGAGAAGCGAAATGTCTTCAAAAAGAAAAACCAGAAAGTCCAGTTGTCTCTTGAAAAAAGCATCTTTGGGACAACCATGACCTGGATGACTGAGAATCTCCATAGGCATCCTTATGAAGAGCTGATTTTAATAGGTTCAATGGCTTTAAACCTCATCATGTAAAATGATGAAATAATGATATAACAATTACAGATGACCCTCACTTTGTCAAAGACCTTGGAGTACTCATCTCTAATGATCTAAGTGCTAGAACCCACTGTAACAACATTGCCAAAAAGGCATTAAGAGTGGTTAACCTAATCTTGTGTACCTTCTTCTCTGGTAATATTGTACTTTTAACTAGAGCATACAAAACATTTGCTAGACCAATTCTTGAATACAGCTCATCTGTCTGGAACCCGCACTGCATATCAGAAATTAATACAGTTGAGCGTGTCCAGAGATATTTTACGAGAAGAGTCCTCCACTCCTCTGCTCACAACAGAATACCTTACGCCACCAGACTTGAAATTCTGGGCTTAGAAAACTTAGAACTACGCCGCCTTCGGCATGACCTAAGCGTAGTTCATAAAATTATCTGCTACAACGTCCTACCTGTCAACAACTACTTCAGCTTCAACCACAACAGTACACAAGCACACAACAGATACAAACTCAAAGTGAACCGCTCCAAACCCAATTGCAGAAAATACGACTTCAGCAACAGTGATCAATGCCTGGAACTCACTACCTGACTCTGTGGTCTCATCCCCAAATCCCCAAAATTTTAACCTTAAAATTTTACTGTTGACCTCACCCCATTCCTAAGAGGTCTGTAAGGGGCGTGCATAAGCGCACCAACGTGCCTACCGTCCCTGTCCAAATGTTCCCTTATTTAATTAAATAGTTATACAGGGTTGATAATATACAGCATCCTATAATGAAATAATGAAATTATTTCTCCTTGTATCTTCAATAGAAGAAAGAGTGTCTACTTTTGCATGTTCTAAGTTAAATTCACTAAACGTAAGTTATTGATGAAAACAGTCATAAATTTGCATACATATACAAATTATCAAAACGAAGCTGTTCTATCTCCTGGATGCAAGCATTATGCACAAATCAATAATTTCTTACAATTTTCAATCAGATGTCTTGCAACCAGACACTCCCTACAACTAATATTTGGAAGCAAACTGCATCCAACCCAGACAATTCTCAACTATCTGTACATCACCAAAACATTTTGACAGAAGGGGTAGATTAGCCAGCTATCTTTTAATCCAAAAATCAAAATGACAGCAGGCTCTTACTTCAATTAGAGGTATAAAAATGTTTGCAGTTCAATTTTTGTTCATGAGAATGAAAACCTCACATTGGATGGAATTATTTCCAATTCTCTTTCACATATTACATATAAAATAATGAGCATGAACATGGTTTTAATAGTTCTTTAAAATTATGTGTGAAATTAAGTAAAAAAAAAAACAACCCACCTAGATATATCGAATTTGTGTACATTTTTTAAATCACAATTTCCATAGCCTTTATAAGAAATTAACATTTGCTATGAAGAACACCACACATAAATAACCAATTAAATTCAATCTTGAATAATGGCACTTCAATGTTGGGCCACATGGTTGCAGAGATGAGAAACAAAGCTAATTTCCTTCAGACTCTACCTTCTAGAGCCCATTCTGAGATGCAGAGGAGATGGAAAACAAGCATTACTTCAACAGCTCTTGAGAACAGAGAAGCCAGTCACATTTGGCATCTCCATTCTTTGAACTTTTTCTGTTCTAGATAGTCATTATAAGTCATTATAAGACACGCTATTGCTATAATTTTAAGAACAGATGTCTGGATGCCTTGTCTTTCTCCTCTATTTTGTTTTGGCTCATGTAAGTCACAATTAAGCACTGATGTATTTTTACCATTCCTATCAGTGGTGGGATTCCATATTTTTTACTGCCGGTTCTATGGGCGTGGCATGGCTTGGTGGGCGTGGCTTGGTGGGCATGGCAGGGGAAGGATACTGTAAAATCTCCATTCCCACCCCACTCCAAGGAAGGGATACTATAAAATCTCTATTCTCTCCCCACTCCAGGGGAAGGTTACTGCAAAATCCCCATTTCCTCCTGATCAGCTGGGACTTGGGAGGCAGAGAATAGATGGGGGCGGGGCCAGTCAGAGGTGGTATTTACCAGTTCTCCGAACTACTCAAAATTTCCGCTACCGGTTCTCCAGAACTGGTCAGAACCTGCTGAATCCCAACTCTGATTCCTATGTAAAAGGTTATAGAGAGCTTTTGCAGCTCTACGGAAGGGGTACAAAACTTAATCACAATATTTTAAAAAAATGTCATGCCTTTTGCAATGATATTATAATCAGATGTTATTTTTTTTATTTTTATAGTAACACTAAACTATAAAAATTAAGGTAACTATTGCCACTGTAATTCAGATTTTAAGCTTCATCAAACAGTTAAGCCTATTTCACTTCCTGTTGTTTTTTAATCCCACAAACCACATTATATAGTTTATAATGACAATTTGCAAATTTGATCATGCTTATCAACAAATAAACCAAATGAAATGGGTGGTTTGTCATTGCCAACTTTTATTTACACAGACACAGGTATTTACAAACCTCTCCCTGGTCCCAACTGATTCAAACAATGTTGGTTATTTGTTAAAAAAAATACATTACTAAATAATAATAGTCTGTTCTTCATGTGTGCACTCCAATATGGGAAGAGCGGTGAATAAACTTTCTCCCTTCCTAGCCATAGGATTCCAGTTCAATCACATGAAAAATTAAGTTCCTCTGTAGAATCATACTGTGAACATGGGGATGGCTTTTCACCAACGTACCTACCAAAGGAGAAGAATTGCTCCCAAATTCTGAATTGAACATGCAAAGTTGATTCCTGGATACTTTTATTGTGTTTAATTTGTCTGTCACAAATAATAGGCAAAGTACAAGGAAATTGTTTAATAGACTGGAGTTTTGATTTTTCTTCACATAATTGAGATACTAGGACCATGATGGCAAATCTATGGCACGCGTGCCAGAGGTGGCATGCAGAGCCCTCTCTGTGGGCATGCACGCCATTACCAGCTGCTCTTCTGGTTTCCGGTGCACGCATGCATGCCAGCCAGCTGGTGTTCGCAAACGCTGGAGTGCCGGAAACCCAAAGACCAGCTGGCCGGCACGCACATGCGCACCGGCCAGCTGGTCTTCGGGTTTCAGGCACTCCGGTGCACGCGCATGTGCACATGCGCATTCCGGTTTGGGCACTCAGTGCCGAAAAGGTTCGCCATCACTGTACTAGGAGGTTCTTGTGACGTGGAACTCAATTGGACCAGAAATACAGGCAATTAGAATCAAAGAATGTACATGCCAAATAGATTTCCCAATTTGATAATGAAAATTGTTCTGTTTTTGAGATGCTAAATTTTGTAAGTTACTTAGACTGAATGACCATCCGACTAACAGACACATTCATGTTGGAAATGGTATAAAGACAGTTAAATGACTGTCAGTTCTATAATTCAGAACATGATTCCTATTATCTACCTTTGATACTACGACATTTATTTCCCCAAAATGTCTTTCTTGATCTAATACTTATTCGCTTACATTCCCTTTTTATATTTATATTTGCTTTTATATTGTCTATCAGATGGCACTCCAAGCAATTTGTAATAAAAATAAAAATATCAAGACCATCATGAAAGCTTGTTAAACATTTAATGAAATATGTCAACAATTAAAACAGCAGAAACCAGCAGAACAAATTTGTCTTTGCTAAATGTCGAGAGTTTTGAGAAACATTCTTATTGGAATGATTTTTTTTCATCTCTAGTTACTAATAAAAAATAAACTGATAATAAATAGTGTCAAATAAATCACTGGTGCTATCTTAAGAAACAATTCACTTTACAGAGAAGACAGCCTCTAGACACAAACATTGATCATGTAAATTTGGTGTCATTTGCTCCCAAGGTTTTAAGTTGTACCGATTTCCCGCTGCCACAATTTGAATTTTCTGTAATTCTGAGCTGTCGTCCTGATTACCAGCACTTTTATAGTATCAAATAAAGAAGTTTTTCCACCATGCATAATGAGTCAGATTGCAATCAAGGATATCTAAATAAGAGAATTATGGCTATGATTGTATTATAGTATTAATATATTAATGATATTTTATTCTGAAGCATCTTAATAATTTACTTTTTGTTGCTTTTTCACACCCAATTGATCACTTTTTCTACCCAAAGGATTGCAAGAAGCTAGAAAACTCACCGTGGTTGTCTTTATTCTCCCACCAGGTTGTGTACAGGTCCAGCCTGATCTATTGATTAGCAAATCACAGCCTTCTCCTTCTAAACATGGAAGCATTTCACACCATTGTTTTGTTTTAATAATGCGTGCTGTTCAGAAGGAAAGAGAAGAAAAAAAGAGACAAAAATCAGTTTGCATTTCATGCATTTTTTTCCCTCTCCAGTGTACATTTTGATGACGATTCAGTAATTGCATGTGTGATTCTTTGCCCTCCCTCTTCTTCACTATCATGTCTCTAGGGAGACAGAAGAAACATACTTAGACACTGTGGCCAAATGGTAATCTCTGGCTAATTTGAATTATAATGTTGAAATTGTGCATTATGATTTGAAGTTGTTGTTGTTTTTCCAATAAGTCATACAACACTGAGATTGGAGGCCAGGCAAGCATCAATTAACCCAAACACAGAAGTTTCTAATCTCCTCTTGTCCAGAGATGGATAGGCAAAAATACATGAGTTCCAGATGCTGCATGGAAAGTGCTCTTTATGACTATTCTTTCAAGTAGGAAAAAAAACATTTAAGAATACTCAATGCCAATCTTTGGAATAAGATAATAGGAATCTTGTGATCATATAATCAAATCCCTCTGCCTCGTGTACAAGTGTTGTTCTATACATAGAAAAGGGGAGAGCTTTGACTGTACCACAACAGCTGCCATCCTGACTATTTTGACATACACACCAGAGGTGGGTTTCAGCAGGTTCTGACCAGTTCTGGAGAACCGGTAGTGGAAATTTTGAGTACTTCGGAGTACCGGTAGCAGAAAATTTGAGTAGTTCGGAGAACCGGTAAATACCACCTCTGACTGGCCCTGCCCCCATCTATTCTCTGCCTCCCGAGTCCCAGCTGATTGGGAGGAAATGGGGATTTTGCAGTAACCTTTCCCTGGAGTGGGGTGGGAATGGAGATTTTACAGTATCCTTCCCCTGCCATGCCCACCAAGCCACGCCCACAGAACCGGTAGTAAAAATTTTTTGAATCCCACCACTGATACACACAGACACATTTGATGCTGCTGGATAAACAATTGTGCTGGGAGATGACATATATAAATGTTGATGCTTTACCTTAATGCAAAGATAAGAAACTTATATGTGCCAGTAATAAAGAGCTTTAGCAATTTGATTTTTGCAGGTATATTCAAAACACCTTAAGCAAATCAAAAGACCTAGCAACCCCAGGGGGGGAAAACCAGGAGTCATCTACAACATACAATGTAGGAACTGCAACAACCACTGTGTGGGACCAACAGGCAGAAGACTGGCAGAACGCATCCATGAACACCAACTGGCAGTCAGAAGACATGATGAAAATTCTTTAATTTTACATATTTTGACCATAGTTTCAATTGAAAAAAATGTGACAATCCTAGACCAGACCGAGTCCAAAAATGCCAGGGAATTTCTAGAAGCCTGGCACTCTGACAAATCAGCCATCAATAGACACATAGACATTAACAATGTCTATAGACTGTGCAAAAGAGACAATCACCCAGCCCAAAAAAGAACAAAAAGACCCAAGCACCTCTCCACCAGCAATCAGCACCCAGATCAGCATAGATAAACTTCAAGGTTAACTTCAGACCAAGAATCAAGTAGGCAATACCCCAATCAAGAACTTCAAGTTAACTCCAAGGTTAACTTCAGACCAACAATCAAGTAAGCAATACCCCAACCAAGAAACTGCCAAGGAGCCATCAGTAAACAGCCCAACCAAAGAATCTCTAAGACCGCCCCCATCCACACGAACAGGCAAGATACCAGAATATAAACTGACAGCAAACAACACTCCTTACTAGCACTGATGATGTTACCTAGTTTGGATAATGAAATGTCTGCAAGAAAACAAGCAAGAGAGAGAGAGAGCGAGCATCAAGGACCCCTCATTGCAGATATATAGTTGATTCTTATGTGCATTCATCTTTTACTTTTCAATAGATAAAACTGAATTTCTCTCCCTATCCTGATCTTTTATCAACTACTGAATATATCGCTTTCCTTCTTCTTCTTCTTCTTCTTCTTTAAACAAATCCCCTTTTCCTGCTCTTTCCGTTGAGTAGGTTTATATTAGTATTATCACTGCATGGGACCTGTATCACTGCAACAGAGGGACTGTAACTGAGTAGAGTGTAATTGAAAATATTAACAGTCATATGGTTGAGACTTAACAGCAGGGCTTCCCTCTCAAATCTGTTTTCAAGAGTATAGATTTCAGAGGACAACTTTTGTAACAAGAGAATAAGTATATGGTAACCTATGTTAAATTATCATAACTCCTAAAGCTTTCAAAACAGGAAGACTTTTTGTTTTCACAGAGAGCAAAAGTGTACAATCTAATAATAATAAAACAAACAAGAGCAGCAACAAGAGAAAATGTACCCAGCAGGTTTTTAGCTTATTTTTTTGACTAAGAAACAAAATGTTAATTTGTTTTTTGTTCTGACATTATAGGAGATTATCTGTGGTACAGAAAATTGTAACAGGTCTAACTTAAAGAGACTTGGGGCTATAGTACTCTGAAAGAGACAGATATTTCAAGGAAGTCTCATGAGTTCAAAAAGTCTTAGCTATTAAAAGCAGTTATTTGAAGTTTAGATAATCCAAAAGTCAAATTAGAAATCGAAGTCATTTTAAAACACTGTTAAAACTAAAAATGGCTTTCAAAATGCAATCAGAATTACAAACCCTTAGTGGTTATTTTATTTCAATAAGTTCACTTTACTTCTCTTATGTACAATGTGTTGTTTCAAATAACAGAAGAATAGAATAATAGAATAACAGAGTTGGAAGGGACCTTGGAGGTCTTCTAGTCCGACCCTGTGCTCAAGCAGGAGACCCTATACCATTTCAGATAAATGTCCAATCTCTTCTGAAAAACCTTCAGTGATGGAGGATCCACAACTTCTGGAGGCAAGTTGTTACACTGGTTAATTGTTCTCACTGACTGGGAATGTCTCCTTAATTCTAAGTTGGATCTCTCTTTGATAAGCTTCCATCTGTTACTTCTTATCCTGCCCTCAGCTACTTTGGAGAATAGATTGACCCCCCCCCCCCGTGATAGCCCCTCAAATATTTGAAGATTGTATCATAACACCCCTAGTCCTTCTCTTTGTTAGACTGGATATACCCAGTTCTCATAACTATTCAGCGTATGCCTTAGTGTCCAGTATCTAGAAAACAATGGACTCCTATTTCAGTAATAATCTTCCCAGATAATCTTATTTTAAATAACAGAGTTAATTTTTTCACCGATAACTAGAGATAATAATTAGGACTTAACCTTTAACAATTAACCTTCCTAAAAATGCCCTCTAAAAGCTTTTGAACAAACACAGATTTGATCAAATAGTGAGCAATCATTACATGAACGTCTAACTGGCATATAGGTTAAAGTACAGCTCCCAGATTACGGTTAAAATATGAATATAAATATGTAAATATCAAAGACAGGAAAAATTAAAGGGGTACAACACACAATTTATAAATCTCCAGTAACTCAAATAGAAAAAAAGAAAAATTTGCAGAAGAATCTGCAAAGCATATTATACCAGTAACTTCTTTTTTCAGACAGATGGGGCTAGATGGAAGTAGAGTTGTTAGCATGAAGTTTATTCAAATGGCCAGGATTTTCCAGGAAGAAAAAGAAAACATATTAAAATCCTTGTCATGAGATCAATAGGGGTTAAATCCCAGTTAAATGGATATAGATTTGCTGAGTAAATCAGAAGAACGCACTGTACGAAAAGGTCTATATAAATCTCTATCAGTAACTCTGTTATTTGTCAACGGATATATGTTATCTATGAATTTTAAAGAAGAGTAATGAAAAATACAAGAAATTACTAGTACTTTCCCATCATAGAAAAAAAAAAATCCACTTGGATTTATAATCCTATCCTGAGATGTTCCATGTCTCCAAATATGCTATTATGCAATACAACATGGTCTGAAAAATTTGAGATCAAACATATTTTCAGCTACAAAATACTTTTCTTTAATGGAAGAGATTTCCCCTAAGTCTTATGGTATTTCGTTACACATAAACCTTAGTGAATAAAATTTCCAGATATTGCTTTCCAAAGTCTTTTTTTAAAAGTTCTAGAAAATAAATTACTATTTTATAAGAATATTTAAAAACAAAGGACTTTAAAGTTTGAAGGGACCTGAATGGACTATTCCAAGTCTTGCCAATGCTTGTTTCTAATATATGTCTAGCTTCTGCTTAAGACTTCTAATGAGGAGAAAAATATTATGCTCCAATGTTCCCGTGTGTGTGTGTGTGTGTGTGTGTGTGTGTATTAATACATGTACATATATACATACTGACAGTGCATACTTCCAATTTTTGCAGTGAGATTATAAATGCAAAAATGCATCTGTACAAAATTCCTGAATGAGGAATAATTACCATTCTACCACTTTGCTTTGAAGTAGCAATTCAATCAAACATCAACTGACCATCTATCTTGGATTACCTAGGTGACAAATGTAGAGTGAATGGGATTTTGAAACTGTACAGCCCCAAAACTGTAGAAATTCTAGTTTTCAGGGAAATAACAAATAAGTGACAGATAGCTTCAGGGTACTTAGTTTTGCTGTCTAACAAGGGATGTTAATTGAATGCTTGCCTCTAGAGAAAAATCTTTGTCAGGACTCACTGTGCTCTGTTTCTATCTCCTGCTGTTACGCTCTGCTGTATTCAATTAGTGTATTGGAAGCAAAGTAAAATTTAAAGTGATCTCTGGCATGCCAGCAGAAACCACTACAGAGCTCAGGTTTTCAGGACATTTCACTTTGTCGCCAGTATGCTGAACATGTCAGAGTTAATGGGAGCAGGAAGAAATAAACAGTGGAGGTATTATACAAGTTTAAGAGGACATAAACAGCAAAGTGCAAACTATAGAAACACAAATGAAGGCTAAGACAGTATTGTAAAAAAATGATTCTTTCATGTATGTATGCATGTGTGTGTGTATGTATGCACACATACACACAGTATATACATACAGTACATATACATATAAACACACATATAACATATATATAACTATAGTAGTTTAATATTCAGTTCTGTCAATTTTTATTTTTCAAGAGAAAAAAAACATCTCTATTCTCTTCGGCAACCTTTCTGAATAAACACAGTCACAACTTTCTCTAATAAATGTGGTGCTATTACTATTACCGTGTTTCCCCAAAAGTAAGACCCTGTCTTATATTTTTTTGAACCCTGAAATAAGTGCTTGGGCTTATTGCCATGCACTCAAAAGCCCGATTGGGCTTATTATCAGGGGATGTCTTATTTTGGGGAAAACAGGGTACTATTATTATTAGTCTTCTCATCGTTTCTATCCCCCATCTCCTCCCATTTATGACTGCATGACTGTAACTTTGTTGCTTGTATCCTCACGATTTATATTGATATTGATTGTTTCCTAGTATGATTTGATTGCTTATTTGTACCCTATGACTATCTTTAAGTGTTGTACCTCATGATTCTTGACGAATGTATCTTGTCTTTCTATGTACACTGAGAGCATATGCACCAAAGACAAATTCCTTGTGTGTCCAATCACACTTGGCCAATAAAGAATTGAATTCTATTCTATTCTATTCTATTCTATTCTATTCTATTCTATTCTATTCTATTCTATTCTATTCTATTCTATTCTATTCTATTCCATTCCATTCCATTCCATGAGGACCCAGATTGTTGGGGGCAATATGCTGACTCTGTGAACCGCTTAGAGAGTGCTGTAAAGCACTGTAAAGCGGTATTTAAGTCTAAGTGCTATTGCTATTCCATTCCATTCCATTCCATTCCATTCCATTCCATTCCATTCCATTCCATTCTAATACAACTACCACTAATAAGTTTTCTGTGGTGAAGCTTTCTTAATATATATTGTGTGGTATGAAATTCATGAATCAAGAACAAGGGATTCTGAGGAGGTCCATGAATTACCGCCATCTCTATAACATTAGAATCCTTACAGATGGATTCTGAGCAGCCTTGCTCTAAAAAGAGAAACCAAGGGTGGGGTTTTGTTTACCCCCCTCCCCTTAGAGCTCAACTTCTAACTTTGATTCTTACAACACTGTTTATGTCACAGCACAATCTAGGGGAGCACAGTTCAGTGATAAAATAAGCTACACATAAAGATTCAGCCACCTTGTGCTCCTGAACAAAGGTTCTGTTGTTCTTCCAACATATTTGTCACTGGCATTTGGGAAGGAAATGGATAGAAATCTTGATCAGTTAGTAGTATGTTCAAAACTGGCAGTCAGTTATTTACCATTCTCCTTCCACTATTTGTTAACCTTCAGGAATAGCTTCAATTGCCTGCATTTGGAACTCATCCTGTCGTGACAGCTCTGGCTGTTATTTCGTTAAGCCTTCAGTTCTACTTATTCTTTGTCTAAAGTCTTCAACAGCCTGCCATTTGTTCTTGTACTCTTGGTGGACATTCAGCAAATGCTTTTGACATCACATTCAATTGCTGGTGTTCTTACTTACCAATCAAGCAACAATCAGGTTATGTATTGTATTTCCATCTCATCTGTTTCACAAAAGAAATTAAGATAAAAGTCCTAAACAGTTGCAAGGCACTTACTGGACCAGACCAAATTGGCTTAATTTTGAGAAAGTTATTCTAAAAATCCTTTAAATCATGTGCCACGGGGTATTAGTTTTTTCTTACCTATTTTGCTTCATGTAATTTTATTTTCCATTTTATTTGCCACCTATATCCATCAGAATTAGGGTGCATTATAAATGTTGTTAAATAAATGAAAGTCTCTTAAGAAAAAAATATACCGTATTTTCGGAGTATAAGACATACCTTTTTACTCCCAAAAAGAGGGTGAAAACTTGGGTGCGTCTTATACACTGACTGTAGCCCCACCCAGCCACCCCCACCCTTTGGCCTCTGCCTCCCAGCAATTTACCTCCTTGCAGCAAATAGTGCAGAGCCTGATTAGCAGAAGCAACTGATTATCGGCCTCCCGACCATCAGCTGAGAGGCTGCAGGCAGGTGCTAAAATGAAAGTGAAACTAGAACTGCAAGTAGG
>QLTV01002116.1:797012-822984 GCA_003457575.1 Thermophis baileyi | reverse complement strand
AACCCCTACATGGCTCATGACCAGTTTATCTGCGTGACCGCCTGATGCCACATTCCTCCCTTCGACCAGTGAGGTCGCACAGGGTTGGCCTTCTTCAGGTCCCATCGGCCAGACAGTGCTGGCTGGCGGGACCGCGGGGGAGGGCCTTCTCTGTAGCCGCTCCGACTCTGTGGAACCAACTTCCCCCCCGAGATCCGTACTACCCCCACCTTACTGGCCTTACGTAAAGCCGTTAAGACCTGGCTTTTCCGGCAGGCCTGGGGCCAATAGTTGTTTCGATTGGCCCATGCATGGTTGTGTGAATGTTTTATTTTAAATATGGATGGCTTTTTAAAATTGTTTTTATATGTTTTATTTTTTATGATGTAAGCCGCCCAGAGTTCTTCGGGAGTTGGGCGGCATATAAATTTTATAAATTAAATTAAATTAAATTAAACTTGCCTCCAGAAGTTGTGAATGCTCCAACACTGGAAGTTTTTAAGAATGTTGGATAACCATTTGTCTGAAGTGGTGTAGGGTTTCCTGCCTAAGCAGGGGGTTGGACTAGAAGACCTCCAAGGTCCCTTCCAACTCTGTTATTGTATTATGTTGATCATCAATGTTTGCTTCCATTGAAAAACCAGCTCAGATGAGTACCAAAGTTGGAGGACAGTGTTAAATTGGAGAATGAGTACTTCCCTATGTTGGTAGGTTAACTATGTGAGGGAAATATGGCTTTCATAAACTTGTTTATTTATCCAATGGCACAGAACTAACACTTCCATTCTTGATTATGGTCAATTCCCTTTCCCCACAACTGCTAAGTATTAAGAAGGTCTCGTTTCCTAAGCATGAAAGCAAACTATATCACTTTCTAAACAGGAATGTGTTTCGGTATGGATTCAAAGCCAAAAAAGGTGCATAGGAGCAGGTATGGGCATAACTGCTACACCTTTGTCCAGAATGGCATAGGGTTTCTTGCTTGACTAGGAAGTTGGACCAGAAGACCTCCAAGGTACCTTTCCAACCCTATTATTCTGTGTTCAACCTCTCAGCCAAGGTCTTAAAAAGACCACATAATCCCAGGAATAAAAGGATATTTGAGTTAAGGAGGCACTGAGAGAGTAGTTAGCTGTTTTGAAGATGATATACTGTGCTATCAGCCCCCCCCCCCTATGCAAACATGTACATTCTTAGGCTCATATGGATACTGAATGAGCCCAGGAAAAGAGGCCCTTTCTTGAAAGAGGTGCTGGTGGTTGCTCATTCTGCAGCAATATTATGTGCTAAGCACTCAAACATGAATATTTTAAAGTGAAATAGAATATCTATTTAATAAAACTGGCTACTGAATCATAATTTAGTGATACATATGAATGTAAACTATTTTTTTTTTCTTAGCAGTGTTTCTTCTCATAATTCTATTTATTATTCTACTCATAATTCTATTTTTAACACAATTCTAAATTGTATTTAAACTTCATATGTTAATCCACAAATAATCTTTATGAATTCCTGAATACATAAATGTGTATCTCTTAATTAACCTAGATTTACTTACTTGCAAACAAAAACAAAAAGTCACAACCCATTTGTTCATGCTGAGCAGCTGATTGCTATGTTATACAAAGCCATATTTTATATGAATTCATATTTTAATGCCTGCCTTAATTATATTATATGCTCAATAGTTGGCACTTAACTGTAATTCCTATTTTTAATTCCTATTTTTAACAAAATAAATTCCGAATTCTATTTAAACAACATATGTTAATCTACAAACAATCTTTATGAATTCCTGAATACATAAATATGTATCTCGTATTTAACCTAGATTTACTTACTTGCAAACAAAAAACAAAAACAAACTCAGAACCCATTTGTTTATGATGGGCAGCTGATCGCTATATTATACGAAGCCATATTTTATATTAATTCATATTTAAATGTCTGCTTTAATGATATTATATGCTCAATAGTTAGCAATTTTTTCCTTCCAAAATTAAGTTACCAAACTGCTTTTTTCAGGGTTGCCTTAGCAATAGTTATTTAATGCAGAAAAGCAACTTGCTGCACTGGTAGGCATAACTCCATAGATTTTCAGGCTGCTAAGCAAAAACAGAAAAAAGAAAGAAAGTTCACTTTTACAACAGCTGGCACTCCTGGCAGATAAGTCCAAACAAGTACCCAGGATAGTAACTCAGTCAATAAGCATCCCCAACCTTCCTCTCTTTACAAAAACTTTTGTTATTGCACTAGAATTTCACTCCATCTGCTCAAAGAAAATTATGGTAAAGAATAATACTGAAGTCTGTTTCATACCGTATATTATGCAATTGTATTTGTGACTACAGGAGCTTCCAAAGTTTAAAGCAATGAAAATGTAAACATCTTTTCAGGAACAAACATGCAACATTTATCGATGTGTTTCCATGGAATTTATATATATATATGTGTGTGTGTGTGTGTGTGTGTGTGTGTGTGTGTGTGTGTGTGTGTGTGTGTGTGTGTGTGTGTGTGTGTGTGTGTGTGTTCCAGCATAACTCTGGAACGCCTGGAGCAATTTCAACCAAACTTGGAGCTGACTTACCCTCTGAAAACAAATACTGGGGGGGGGGGGGAAGACACCCCTAGGACCCCTCGGGGTGTGTGGGTAGGGGTGTGTCTGTGTGTTCCAGCATAATGCTCAAATGCCTGGGCCGTTAAGGAGAGCGAAAGTGGCATCCTAGCGTGGCAATTGTTTCTGATGTCACTTCCTTCACAGCTTCCTCTGGAAAGCCAGCCGTGACGTTCAACCTCCAGCAGACCAATGGGGAAGTGCCTGATGTTCCCTTCTCTTGGCAGAAGGCGCCCCCGGTGGATTTGGTGCCAGGATCGTAGAAAGGGCGGGTAAGAGGAGCGCATGGGAGGGGGAAGGGAGAGGGCAGGGATGATGGGCATGAGGATTGAAGGAAGGACGGGAAAGAGGAGCGCGTGGGAGGGAGAAGGGAGGGAAAGAGGAGGGCATGGGAGGGGGAAGGGAGGGAAAGAGGAGCGCATGGGAGGGGGAAGGGAGGGAAAGAGGAGCGCATGGGAGGGGGAAGGGAGGGAAAGAGGAGTGCATGGGAGGGGGAAGGGAGAGGGCAGGGATGATGGGCATGGGAGTAGGGGGAAGAAAGGCCCCTCTCAATGGCTCCCTGTGAGACAAAGGCTTCCACGTCTGTGCTTCTTTTCCCCCAATACAGGATTGGGATAAATAAATACCCGGGCAACGCCGGGTTATCAGCTAGTATAAAATAAATTTCCTATAGATCTCTCCCAGAACAAAATAGCTTATCCACCAATATAAACTACAGTGCATAGCAACCATCAGTGACATATTTAGAAAATATGGTGCCAGAAAATCGTGAACGCATGCAAAATAATAATACTCTATATTAGGGAAATCTATGTATAAAGCTGAATTTGGGAATGTTGCTTTAAAATGCACATAATAATTAAGAATGTTTCATTGTCAGAAAAATCTGGCAATCCAAACAAAATATGAAATGTAAAGCATAGGACAGTGATGGCGAACCTTTTTTGGTTCGCGTGTCAAAAGGGTGTGTGTGCGCACGCTAGCGCGCGCACACATCCCCACACCCATTCCCTCCCCCCACGCATGCGCACAAAACCCCCCCGCGCTGCCCCCTGCGCATGCGCACAACCCACCCCCCCCCCCACGAATGCGCAACGGCCTCACTGAAGCCTGGGGGGGTGGAAAAGGGGCCAACGGGCAAACCGGAAGGTTGGGAAAATGCACTTCCGGTTTGCCCATTGGGCCGTTTTTTGCACTCTGGGGCTTCAGGAAGCTACCTGCGTTTTGCCCTCCGGAGGCTTCAGGGAAGCTTCCTGAAGCCCCGGAGTGCGAAAAACTGCCCAACGGGAAAACCGGAAGTGCGTTTTTCCGAACTTCTGGTTTGCCCGTTGGGCTGTTTTTTGCACTCTGGGGCTTCAGGAAGCTTCCCTGAAGCCTCTGGAGTGCGAAAAACAGCCCAACGGCAAACCGGAAGTGCGTTTTTCTGAACTTCCGGTTTGCCCGTTGGGCCGTTTTTTGCACTCCGGGGCTTCAGGAAGCTTCCCTGAAGCCTCCGGAGGGCAAAACGACCTTCCCCAAGGCCGAAAATCAGCTGGCCAGCGCACGCATGCGCGCTGGAGCTGACATAGGTTTGCCATCACTGGCATAGGATAAGGGCATTATATCAATTCATCATCACTACTGATATGATGAAAGGATGAACAAATGAAACAGATATACACTACATTATTGACATTTAGACTCATTTAAAAAAATCATTTTTGGTTTGAATTCCATTTAACTTAGCAGAACTGTGACATTTTTATTACATTTTGTTTCAGTGAACGGCAGGGTCTAAGAATTTATAGGCTTCAAATATGTCATACGCATTAACTCAATGCAGTTTAACATTTGAATAATAGCTATTTTATTTATTTTTTCTTACAATTCATTCACAGTTACTATTCCATAGATGAAATTATTGAACTCTTAAGAACTTAATATTAGGAACTGGGGAGAATGAGTCTATCGTACAATAATAACTTTGTTCCAGACTGACGTAAACAAAGCATTCAATTCACATAAATTCATGTTATCAAGCAACAAACATACAGACTTCTTTTCATAAAAGAAAATTTATTGTATTGTTTAACCTATGTACAAAGCACTGAAAATAATAGTAGGGACACACATTTTTCCATAAGAATATATTAATGCCTTGAAGAACAAAATGTAACTAATAGTAATTTCTCAAAAGTTCCTGTCATTTTTGCAATTTTCACCAATGAAAGCAAAATTATTTGAAATACATTAAAAATAACTTATACAAGAAACATGAAATAGTTGACACTACTTAGAGACTGTCTATGAAATTTATTTGAAATAGTAGGGTCAGCCATACACCAAGCTAGCTTATTATAATCATTACCATAATTACCAGATAAATCAAAATTATACAGAAAATGGAGGAGACTGGTTGGCGTCGCGGTGAGAATGGCTGGAAAATAGCAGAGCCGGTATCTGCATGCCGGGAGACCCTACAGGGTCAAAGCTGCCCTGGAGGGGTGGTGGTGGTGAAGGAAGGAGAGGTGCTTCGTTGACCACAAAGAAACTGCAATTTACTCGTTAGGTCCGAAGAAAGCTCTCCCGAACGGCAGCAGGGACTACAGACATTTTTGGCAAGTCACAAGCTGTGACAACCGGGACAATAAGATCTGTGCTGGAGCGGTTCATGGACAGAGCATTGAAACTGGGTGAGACAACTTCCAACTTTTATTCTAGAGACCTAAACCAAGTAAAAGAATTTAAAAATAATCTCCAAACGTTAAGAAAGTGGTGATTGGATACATGGAGAAAGATTGAAAGAAATATCTAATATGTGAAAGAAATATCTAATAGAAACTTTAAAATATAGAAAGCCTGGAAAAGATTTAATACTTTGAAACGTGATTATTGGGAGAAACTGCTTTTTTAATTTTTATTTCTAACCCCCCCGCCCCCCCGATCGGTTGACAATCAGCTATTGTTTTTTCGCACGCTGTTTAATGGATTTGGAGCAGGAGAGCCATCTACTGGAGGAAGATTACTGCAGCGTGGGAAATCAAATGAAAGTGATAATTGTTTAAAATACACAAAGAAAAAGAGTGAAAGTAAATAACACCTGGAAGGCCACTTGACCTTGATTCTATTTCAGTAGGCGACTTGGATGTTTGGAAATATCTTGTGAGCTTTTTGAAGATCTTTAAGACAAATTGAATTGCAAATATCTAAAACCCTATTGAAATTGTTTACTGGAAGGAAGATTTGAAAGACTTGAGGGAACTTGATGGGCCGATTTGGATTACTAATGATACTTGATAGAACATTCTACGGGGCAAAAGAAGAAAGGTGATAGAAGGAAAAAAAAGAAGAAAAGATAAAAAGACTTTAAAATTTGGACAATTGGGAAGGTGTAAACTGGAAAATTATAAAGACTGTAAATTATCAATTTACAACGGTGAGGAACGTGATGGAGCTGGAAAGGTAAGACGCGTGTCTCGCCACCCTGACCCAATGGCAACAGCAGCCTGGCTGCTTCCCTTCCTCGCCATCTCTTTATCGAGAGGGGTGGCAGGTGGGGCGGGGGAGAAGCAAGACACGTGGAGGGAGACATGGCTCCCCTTGCCACCTCTTCTCCCCCCTCGCCAGGCATGGCAGGGCTCCTGCCCCTTGCTTAGCCACCCGGCTCCTTTAGGGATGCAATTTGGGGGTGGCAGGCAGCCCGCCCCATCCCCCGCCCCACCTGCCACCCCCAAATTGCACCCCACCACGAGATGCACATCTTACCGTAGTCTGGCAGCTCTGTGGCGTCTGTCGGCCAGTCTGTGCAGGGAAACACCTTGCACAGTAGAGAAAAACTTCTCGCTGCGAGTTGTTAATTGCTCGCACTCGTGAGAAGTTTTTCTGTACTGTGCAAGATGTTTCCTTGCATAGACCGGCCGAGAGACGCCACGGAGCTGCCAAACTCCAGTAAGATGCGCATCTCGCGGCTCCATCCTGCCCCACCTGCCACCCCCAAATTGTGCCCCACCACGAGACGCGCGTCCTACTTGAGTCTTGTAGCTCCGTTGCATTCCTCGCCATTGTGTCCAGGGAAGCATGTTGTAAAAGAAAACTCGTGAGTTCGAGAAGTTTGATTGAACTCGCGAGAAGTTTTCTTTTACAACGTGCTTCCCTGGGCACAACAGTGAGGAACGCAATGGAGCTACAAGTGACATGTAGGACGCGTGTCTTGCAGCCCAACATGTCCCACCTGCCAGAAATGAGTCTTTATGAGACTCGTCGCACCACCGCCGCTGCCTCGTGGAGCAGGACTCTGCAAGGCTTGTTGTGCCATTGCATGCACGAACGGCAGCACTACCGTGAGGTTCGACATACCGGCACAGCTGCGAGCGGCAAAACGCCAGCTGTGCTGGTATGATGAAGCTCGCGGCAGTCCTGCAGTTCATGCGTGCAATGGCACAACAAGCCTTGCAGAGTCCTGCTCCACAAGGTGGCAGGCCAGCCGTTCGGCCGGCGTGAAGAACAGGGAGGGGAGGAGGCGGTGATGGGACATCCAGTCCCATGCTCACCACCTACTGCACCCCCTAAATAATAAGCCCCCCCCGATAATAAGGCCAAGGCCATATTTTCGGGGGTCAAAAGAAAATGAGACCGTGTCTTATTTTCGGGGAAACATGGTATATGGAGAAAGTGATAAAGAATCATAAAGAGAGAATGGTATTGTTTAAAAGCAAAGATGTGAATGTAGAAGAACCCCAACAAATGGGGAAAAACATAAGTACAAATTGGGAAAATAGTATCAGACATATTGATATATAAAAGAATTTATATATTTTATATATATAAAAGAATTTATATATTTATAATTACAATGAAGATATTAAGGTTAGAAGTTGGAAGACAAAGATTATGTATATTTAATTGTATTATTATTGTTAGCACTATGTAAAAAATGTATTGACCGTCAATACACTGTCCACAAAATATGTTGGTTGTTAAAGGAAAATTACAAAAAAAAAAAAAAAATTATGCAGAAAATGGTATATTTTGCTTCCAACTAGTGGATGTCTGGATTTTTGCTTATGAAATATGGAAGTTATAGATCTCCTAAAGAAATACTTTAAAAACGGAAGTGCAGCAACTTCTAATTCTAATTCTAACTTAGCTGCAAAGTCATCCAGACTGTTCTTGACCTTTATACCCAAGATATTCTCTTTGGCATATGAACGTCTTGGCACTTCTCTGTCTTTTTGATATTTATTTGCACATGCTGTCTGGGTGTGAAAAAGAAGTATGGATAGGAAACGAGAAAATCGGAGCCTGAAATAATCCATACCATGTGCTTGAGACTTGCTCAAATGATTAAAAGAATTCAACTGACCACACAAATATAACAATTTTGGGGGAGAATTTGAAAGAAGCCAAATTTATTTGATTCTTAAACAATATTAAGCTTACTTTAAAAGCTTGTATGCTTCAGTAACCATGTGTTTCCTACAATAAATTGTCATCAGATTTGGCAACCAAACAGCCAAAATTTGACAATATACTTATATATTGTATAAGGGAGTCTTATGGATAAAAACGTGATTACCAAATTCAACTTAAATGCTTGCAATACACACACACACACACACACACACACACGCACACACCAATAGCACATATCTATAAGTGTATGGATTCCAAAAATAACATGTTATAAAATCTATAAAGTAAACATATTAAGAGAAGAAACATAATTCAAGAAATAAATAGAACCGTTTATCATTCTGATACCTTTGTATTCACTCCACATTGCCAGAATTTCTCTGGCAGAAAAGCTTAGAGAAGAGGGTTGACCTTTCAACTACATGATGAAAAGCAAAACTATTCACAATATTTTCACAATTTTTTGCCTGAATTTTGATCATGCAATAATAATAGATTCATTTTTTAAATTAAAACCATAAGCAGCCCAAAAAGTATCTAAGAATGTTCATAATTCAAGAGGTAGAGGAGACATCTACTCTTCAAACAGAATTCCATTCATTTATCATTAAATTTAGCTTAAGCACTTGTACTGAAATCAGTGGACAAGTTGGAAGTAATTAACTAAATTTCCTAAAAGTATAAGAAAACTTCACTAGTTGTCAATAACCATAAACTGTAAATCAAAACTCAGTGTAAAACACCATCAAAACTGCATTTGAATGCTTATCAAATCATGAAAATACTTGCAAAGTTTCTGAAAGAGAGAACAAAACCTCATCATATTATGTGTCTGGTCTTTCATCTCTAAAGTGATGTTTCTCCTTTGGCAATTACTTGCCAGCAGTGGTATGACTGTGAAAAATTGCATTCCTTTAAAAGTTTGTTGTTTCATTTCTCAAGGGTACTTTATGACATATCAATATCACAAAAATCCAGTCCCCGAGGCTCAAAATGGTATCAAAACATTTAGAGAAATGAAAATGATGACTAGTTTCCATCCCAATTCTGAGGTACAGTTAGGCCATGGATTTCCCTGAGGTACAGTTAGGCCATGGATTTTTCTAACTTCACTGAATATGTACATTATAAACTAAGGTCTTACATTACAGGATAGAAACATGTATTGTCTTTTGCCCTTTAAAATATAAACCAGATATACCCAACTACCTACTACACATTTTTATTCAATTCAACCTTTATTGTCAATGCACAACATGTGTACAATGAGATTGGCTGAGCCTCCCTTTGTGCACCCCCCCAACATAAATACATATCAATAACTCACAGTTATTCAATTCAACCTTTATTGTCAATGCACAACATGTGTACAATGAGATTGGCTGAGCCTCTCTTTGTGCACCCCCCCCCAACATAAATATATATCAATAACTCACAGTGAAAGAAAGAAAATCCCTAACCCAATAAATCATACTAACAACACACAATCCTCTATACATATATGTGTGTAATATTACATTATAATATATTGCACCAATATGAACATGTTGCACCGGCCCTACAAGTCTATCATACTACATACTTATGATGTTATGTTGCATTCAGAAGTCTGACAGCCCACAGATAAAAGCTGTTCTTCAGCCTGTTCGTACGACTGGCTGTGCTTCTATATCTCCTACCCGATGGTAGGAGAGTAAAGAAGTGCTGACCAGGGTATGAGTCGTCCCTGAGGATTTTCCTCACTTTTCTAAGGCAGTGAGTCCTAGAAATTTCATCTAGTGATGTCAGGGGACAGCCGATGTTTTGTGCCATGCTCATCACCCTCTGTAATGGCTTTCTATCCACGGTTGTCAAGCCAGCATACCATATCATAATGCAATAAGTGAGGACACTTTCTATTGTGGACCGGTAAAAGGAGGTCATCAGTTGTTGTTCCACCTTGTTCTTCCGCAAGACCCTGAGGAAGTGGAGTCTCTGTTGGGCCTTCCTGGCCACCTGGGTTGTGTTGTTTCTCCAGGTGACATCTTCGCTAAGATGGACTCCCAGGAATTTGAAGGAGGGGATTCACTCCACACAGCCCCCCTTGATGTAAAGTGGGGCAGGTTCCTCTCTCTTCTTCCGGAAGTCTAGCGCCATCTCCTTTTGTCTTGCTGATGTTCAGGTGCAGGTTGTTTTCTGAGCACCATGTGGATAATTTTTGAACCTCCCCCCTGTATGCTGCTTCGTCTCCACTTGTAATGAGGCCCACTACGGTGGGATCATCTGCAAACTTGATAATCACAGTGGATGGGTCAGAAGGTACACAATCGTATGTGAACAATGAGTACAGGTCTGGACTGAGCACACAGCCCTGAGGAGAGCCAGTGCTGAGCTTCAGGGAGGAGGATATGAAAGACCCAGCCCTCACTGTTTGTAGCCGGTCCGTTAGAAAGTCTTTGATCCAGTCACAGATGGAAGAGGGAAAATTCAAGTCAGTCAGCTTTTCGATAAGGATGCTCGGCAGAATGGTGTTAAAGGCCGAGCTGTAGTCTATGAAAAGCGTTCTGACATAGTTTCCGGGTTTCTCTAGATGACTCACTATGGAATGTAAAGCAGTAGCTATGGCATTGTCTGTCGACCTATTCCCCCTGTAGGCAAACTGGTATTGGTCAAAATTTGGTGGGAGGCATGACCTAAGGTGTTGAAGAACCAATAGCAATAACAATAGCAATAGCACTTAGACTTATATACCGCTTCATAATGCTTTACAGCCCTCTCTAAGCGGTTTACAGAGTCAGCATATTGCCCCCAACAATCTGGGTCCTCATTTTACCGACCTCGGAAGGATGGAAGGCTGAGTCAACCTTGAGCCTGGTGAGATTCAATCTGCCAAACTGCTGGCAGCTGGTGATCAGCAGAAGTAGCCTGCAGTACTGCACTCTAACCACTGCGCCACCGCAGCTCTTGAAGCACTTCATCACTACAGACGTTAATGCAATAGCTCTGTAATCATTCAGGCAGTTAATTGCTGTTTTCTTCGGGACTGGGATAATAGTGGCTGCTTTCAAGCATGATGGAACACTGGCTGTTTGCAAGGAGATGTTAAAGATCTTTGTCAGGATCTCTGCTAATTGGTTGGCACAGGTCTTTACCACTATCTCCAGCACCCCATCTGGACCTGCAGCTTTGCTGGGGTTCACAGCCTTCAATACAGCTCTCACTTGGTGTTCATATAATGTGAGTGGTTGCGAGTTGAAGGGCCGGTGGGCTGGGGCTACAGGGTCATGTCTTTTCACCTTGTAGCAGGCAAAGAAGGTGTTCAGCTCCTCTACCAACATTCTTTCCTTCTGTAGACCATTTTCTGCAATGCTCGTAGATTCTACTTTTGTACTACCACACAAGATTATGTTGTTCCTGTACTGCCAGAATTTTTTGTAAAAAAAAAAGCAATTGTTCATAAATGCATCTCCCCCCCCCCCCTCTAGTAGATGTGACTGGCAAAATTCAAAGCATTCGTCTTCTCAGATACTTAGTCTATCAGCAAAGATCTCATCTATTATTGAACATATTTTGCGACCTGGTGACGCAGTGGTTAGAATGCAGCATTGCAGGCTAACTGATCACTGCCAGGAATTTGATACTGACTGGCTCAAGGTTGACTCAGCCTTCCATTCTTCCGAGGTCGATAAAATGTGGACCCAGATTGTTAGGGGCAATATGCTGACTGTGTAAACCACTCAGAGAGTGCTGTAAAGCACTGTGCAGCGGTATATAAGACTAAGTGCTATTGTTATTTGATAGGTTGGAAAATACATTTTTGTAGAATACAATTAAAAACAGGATAGCGTGTATTTCTCTTTAACCCTGTCTTTGTTTGCCATGAAGTCTGTTACATGCTCACTTCACTCTCATAAGTCTCTGAATATAAAAGATTTTATATTTTATATTAAAAAGGTGTGCCTCTTCAAATAGTAATAATACATGTTTAATTGCTCTTCATGCTCTTTTTATCCATTAAAAACTTTATAAAGGATAAATTCTAAAAATACATGGAATTAGAAACCTTGAATTAATATGCCTATGTTTAGTTCACCATTCTAAATATTACTTGGGTATAATGAATTGTCTACATTTTTATGGAATCAAATTGAAGATTTCAGTCCTGGTGAAATTGTGCATTGCTTGGTAGACTAATAATTAGAAAAGATATTTAGATGCCTTGATTGGCTGAACCTACAAAGTTCAGAATCACACAGGCAATAGTTTTCCCAGTGAAAGTCCACTGAAGCAGTTGAGCTGAGCTTTTGAACTTGTGTGTTGGAGAAGACTCCGGAGAATACTACAGAGAGCTAAGAAAGCAAACAAATGCATTATAAAATTAATGGATCCAGAGTTCTCTCCTGAGATACAAATATACAGGCTCAGAATAATCCTACTTTGGACAAGTTATACAAAAACCTTGCTCTCTTGAGAAAATTATAATGCTGCAAAAGGTGAACTGAAAGGGGAAAAGGAGGACAATCAGCAGCAAGGTGGGTAAACTCAATTATAGTGGCAATTGGCACACTGTTAGGAAGGCATGAAAGACCAGGCAGGGGACACTTCATCCTGGGAAATATTTATTTATATGGTTGCTATGAATTGACACTGAGCTGATGGCATATAAACATCTTGATATTTAAAAGCGTGTTGAGCATATTTCAGTTTATATTCCTCTTCATTGCAAAAGCAAAATCATTTGATGTCAATAATTGGACAGTCCTATTGTGCAAGTGATTGTATGAAATAGCTCAAGGGATAGCTCTGATGCAATAACTGGTTTATAATTTGTTCTACCATGCTGTGGATTAAGAGCATCCTGAAAACCAAGAAGAATGTCAGCCCTTAAGTCATTGTTAGCTAGAACTCAAGAGATACCTGGATCACTACAGAGGAAGGCACAAAAGTTTTAAATATATTGACATAGAAATTAACCTTTTGTGATGTTTTCTATTAACTTAACTCACACATATATCTATGCAAAATAAATGTCCACATATTTGTTAGTAACTGATCTGTTACTTACACTGCGTATTAAAGAATACAAAAAACACCCTGATAGTCTTCTTTATATGCAAATGCAGATGTAGCGTATTGCTTTCTTAAGTCAAACTAGAGCTTGTATAATTCTCTAGTCTCCACCAACCCAGCTGCACCCATATTTGAAATTATTTAAGTAAGATCTCAACACCTATTTATTCAATAAAGCAAACTGACTAATGAAAGTAATTATGAGCAGATGCAGAGAATGGCACTAGGGCTGTTTTACTGTAAATCTGATTGACAAAATTAGATGATAAATAGGTGTAGGTTTTTAAAATTACATAAACATTATTTTCACTGTAACTGTAAATATATTACAGTATATATTTATATTATTATTTTTATATATTTTTAATTGCGATTGAGTTGCTATTTGTTACTTTTCTATTATGGTTGGACCAGGCCTCAGTGGGGGATGCATTTAATTTTTTTCTGGGGATGGGGAACTGGTTCATTGCATTTTCTAATGACGGGATTTTTATAGCCTCTTAAGTCTCATGGTAGCAAATACAAGATACTATTAAACAAACATGTAATGCATTAATTCCACGCTATTTGTTTCAACAGAGAATCTAAACTTTATTTTCTACCAGCAACAGAACCTCTGTCTTTCCTTGAATCAGTTTCAAAATCTACTTCCATGCAGCCATTTTACACAAAATATGAAGCATTTAAATCATTAAATAATTTCCTTGGGTCAAGAACAATTGAACTGAGTAATATTAACATATTGATACTTCATCTCAACTGGATAATCTTTCCCACAAACAACAAAGAAGATAAGAGAGAGACCCACAACATAGATGTAGTTCCTCAATACCACATTCTCAATAGAGCAATTAACAGAAACAATTAAATCACTTAATTATAATGCTTCCAATTTCCAGCCTTGCCATCCACAGATGTACTGTACGTAAATAAAACTTAAAGGATTGTATTCCCTTTCTATCCATTTTCTGGCATCAAGCATCCACATAATAGTCTGTGTCTCATATCTCATATCATACCTTAAACCTGATTAGAATGGTCTAGATTAGGGGTGTCAAACTCGCATCGTCATGTGACGTATTGCGACTTTCCCCCCCTTCGCTAAACCGGGCATGGGTGTGGCCATTGTGTGACACATCTGGCCCGTGGGCTGGGAGTTTGACACCCCTGGTCTAGATAATCACGATCTCTTGAATTTGTAAACTCACTATCTTCTCAGTCACTATAGTAAAGAATAGTTAATTGACACTGACCTAGAATTATTTAATAGTGCTTGATCAAAAGTAGGTTCTACATTAAAGATATTATGAACATTTCCTTTAAGGGGCCAGGAATATAGCCCTTTCCAAGGACAATTAATAACTTTCTCTAATCAATCTCACACAAGTAAGTTAGCAGCCAGAAAGAGCAAGAACTAGTAAAATGATTGCTTCTCCAGATAAGTTCATCAAACTGCAAAGCATACAAAACAACTGGAGAAGTTGTTAACAATAGTGCCTTAATCTGACCTTCCCCTAACTGGGATCCAAATTGGGAACAAAATAAGCAATGTTAAAGAGTGTTCACAATGAATGTTTGATGTACCTAGCTAACTACATCTATTAAATATCCTGATAAGAAGCCCTTATATAATGGGAGAAAGAAGAAGGTGATGGCTTGTTGGCGTGTTCTATGCAAAGATGACAGAAAAAAAAGAGATCTTTTATTGTTCTCTCACCAAAACAGTAAACCTCTGTCATTAGTAAGTGTTTGGAGTGATTCATCATGAATGATCTTTCATAGCATTTAAACTACTATCCCTCTTGCTACTTTGCCCCAATTCTCTGTTATTTAACGGTGATAATTTCAATTATCAAAAATCTCTCTATATTCCATAAATTAATGCAGGCTTTAACAATAATACTGACAAATGAGATGGGAAAAATTCTGGAAATAACTTAGATTTAGCCCATTCTTAGTGCAGACTATTTAAAATTTTAATATTAACATGTTTTGGATCTCAAAATTGCAAATGTATTTCTATATAGTCCACGACATGAATTCAGACAGGTCTATAAAGGTACTCCTCAACTTACAATTACAACGGAGATCAAAATTTCTGTTGCTAAGCAAAACAGTGTTAAATACGTTTGACATATTTTATGACCTTTCTTGCCACAATTGTTAAACGAATCACTGCAGTTGTTAAATTATTAACATAGTTATTAAGTGAATCTGCCTTACTTATTGACTTTATCAGAAGATCATAAAAGATACCGCAACCATCATTAATATATGAAAAACGGTCATAAGTCACTTTTTTCAGTGCCATTGTAACTTAAACAGTCATTAAACAAATGGTTGTTGTGGTGGAAAAAATATCCTGAGCCAGCCTTGACTGAAAGGTAATGACAACATTCTGCAGCACAAGAATCTCCAAAAGATTCACTGCTATCAGTCCTTTGGGTAAACTAGACAGGAAACACAACTAGTTTAACTAATTCTACTTTATCATAAGGTTACATTAATAGAATCTTGAAAGTACAATCTTTTCCCCACCATTTTTAGCTGCTTGATCCATTACAGCGGGTCATTCCTAACTTTCTTTCTCCGACTGCAGGCTCCATCTCCTCTTATCTGATTGTTTTCTAAAGGTAAAGATAAAAGTTTCCCCTGTCCAGTCGTGTCTGACTCTGGGTGAGATGCTCATCTCCATTTTTTAGGCGAGGGAGCCAGTGATGTCCAAAGATTTTCCTTGGTCATGAGGCCATCATGACTATATGCTCGGAACACTGTTATCTTCCTACCGAAGTGGTACCTATTTATCTACTCACATTTGCCGGCTTTTGAACTGTTAAGTAGGCAGGAGCTGGGGCAAATAATGGGAGCTCACCTCATTGAGCACAGTGCTCAAGCTTCGAACCCGGGCTGTCAACTTTCTTTAACCACTAAGCCAATGCGCCCCTGATTCTTTTCTAGGCATCATCATATATAGTAGATATACCTGATATGTATTTTTCATATACATATAGAAGCGCACTGGCTTGAGTGGTTGGGATGCTGGGCAAGAGGTTAGCAAACTGGCGTTTGAGACCCAAAAGCTGCTGTGGGGCAGGGTTGAACTCTCATCCTTCACTCCAGCTTCTACTGGGGATGTGAAAGAAGCCCATAACTGGGCACCCCAGGGCAACAGTGATGTCACCAGCTAATCCTTTCAACCCAGAAGTGTCTCGGTGTTTCTGACACGACTGCAAAATATACATACATACATCAATCAGTCACATACAATATTGAACAATAATAGTTTGTAGTATGTGCAATATACTAAATAATATTATATGTTAAAAAAGGGATTGAAATCTGCATCTAAGAAAAGATAGAAGGGGTTAATCTCAACTTAAGATCTATTTCTGATCCTTTAAACTAGACTAAGTATACCACATTGTTCCCCAGTAACTGCTATCCAGAGTAACAATAAGGAAATATAATCAGTACTCAATTGACTCTCTAAAATGAAAGAAAGTGAAATAATGGGGGGAAACGCACATTACTTAAATAATAAAAAGAAAAGTGTACATACATAAATATCAATGAGATGAATCTAATGTTACACAATCAGGACAAAATTGGCACTTAAACTGAATTTTGCTTTTTTAAAAACATGGTTAAAGTTTCCAAATGAAGACTACATAAAAATAACTGTTCATCATAAAATTTACATTTATGTAAAAAGCCAAAATCCTTTTTGCCTTTGCAATTAAGAAATTATCACCCATTTGCTGTTACTTAGATTTTTATCATTTCAAACTATCTAAAAGAATATGAGGAAAAGGTTAAACTACATTTCAATTTCATTTCTTGGCACTAAAATCTCTTGCTCTTAAAGCTGCATGTATCTCAAAAATATTTAGAAGCATTTTTAGACTTTGTATAAACTTGAGTATAGTGCACAGAATCTCTGTTATTCATAAAAGTAGCTCAATGTTTGTTTTGAGGCAAAAAAAGACAGTCTGCTTTCATGATTGAATTAATTTTAATAGGAAGTTGTGTTGCAATAGGTTCAGCACCTTGAGTTATTTGTAAAAATAATAAAAGCATAATAATAATAATAATAATAATAATAATAATAATAATAATAATAATAATAATAATAATCATAATCATAATAATAATAAGGCCCCTGGGTGGGGCTTGACTAGTCATTAATGCCAAATCCGGTGAAACAACTGGCCGCTGTGATACAATTGTGGATAATAATAGAAGCAGAGCTTTCCTTCAAGTCAAATAAAAGAAAAGCTTATATCAATTATAATAATAATAATAATAATAATAATAATAATAATAATAATAATAATAATAATAATAATAATCATAATCATAATAATAATAAGGCCCCTGGGTGGGGCTTGACTAGTCATTAATGCCAAATCCGGTGAAACAACTGGCCGCTGTGATACAATTGTGGATAATAATAATAATGATTGTTTAAAGCCATTATCCATTGCAGATAATGGTGTTGTGCTTTCATGAAGTCCGAACTATTTTCTTGGAATCATTTTCAAAGTGCCTACAACCTATATCTCTCTCTCTCTCTCTCTCTCTCTATCTCTCTCTATCTCTCTCTCTCTCTCTCTAACTATCATCTCTCTATCTCTCTATCCAGTTCTTATTTTATAATTTGTAGAACTTTGTCTTCATGAACATGACAACGTATCCAGTTAAATGGACCCTAATGTCTTCCAAAATGTTGAATACCAACTACAATAAAAATGATACAAACTCCTTGTCTTTGATTAGCATATTGTGCAGGATCTGACAAGTCAGCTACTTTTTGCCATGGAATAATCTAAGAATTTCATTTTCACTTTTTGCTACAGCTCATATTAATAAACATATATGGTTGGTTTTGAAAACCTCCAAGGCAAGAAGAGATACAATTCAATGACCTAGAAGTTAGTATGAATGTAAATACCATTCACATATTCCCACAAGACATAGCCTTTAACTGAGAATAAAAGTGCTAGAAATTGATCGTGCTTTTCTATCAGTCTCTTGTTGACCGTACTCTAGTTTGGTAAACAATTGTTTTCTTATTTGGAATATATACATAATTGCACATAATAGAAAATATCTATTTTTACCCATGTAAAAGCCAGGTCAACTACTGTTTACTTAGGGAGTAATCAAAACATACAATCTGACCAATCTAAGTTTTTTCATGCAATAGTCCTTGTATCTTATGTCCTGACCTAATTATCATAACTTTTGCATGATTACATCTTAGTGTACATATTATTATTTTGGTATCATAAATGTAAATGACATTTACATTTACACAATGTCATTTACAATGTAAATGACCTTGATTCTAAGTTTTTCATCTTCCACACACAGTTCTGATCTATCTAGCTGTACTGTCTCTTTGTCCTCTTTCTATTCGCCCAGTTTTTTTGTGTGTGCGTTTGTTAAGTTTTTTTGTGTTGTCACATTAGTTAATATTGCTGTCTGTTTTCCTTCTCATTCGAATTGCTGGAATTGTGTTTAATAATATTCTTTGTTAGGAACTCCCATATATTTTACTTCTTTTTCCCATTAACCTTTTTTGACAAGGAATATTTTTAATCATTTTATTGTGTTTCTTAAAATCCATATCTTTCAAGTCTAGGACATTTATACTATGTTCAATTTTTCATTTCCTTTAAAATCAAGAACACTAGCATTGCATAATCACATTTCCTCATGTTCCTGCTTCCTCTTTGTCCAACTATAATTTTTCTATGCATTAGTATAAAGTCATCCCTGATCCTCTTATGGCTTCTTCCACCCTATGAAGGAGAAAATTGTAAGATAATTCAGAATTTCTCAGAAGGAACTGCTTGGCAAAATTTTCTCACAACAAATGTTGAATTTATTAATCTTCTAAGATTACACATCTCTTTGAAAGACAGGAAATTTACACTGGAAAGGCATCATTCAATTCTTCTTGGGAAGGCAATGATACAATAATATTGGTTGAAGAACAAATTAAGAGAAATGGACTTACATATTCCCACTTTTCCAATTACCGTCATAGCTGTAATGATGATCATTTACGGTAAGTTTCAAATACAATACTTCATATACTACACAACAGACAGCAACATTCATTTTATCATTTCCTTTGCAGTTAATTTGTGACTTTTCAATACTTTTGACTCTAAACTGCTTGACAATAGAATTTGTCTTGTTGATTAAACCATGTGTTCTGGTATCTTTTGTTTTCCAGCTGCTATTCAAAGTGATGCATTATTAGACTAATTACTATATTTATTACTGATCAGTGTGAAGTGAAACAAGTAGAACAACAAAAGATTGGGCCAAACAATTATTAAAATTGTACCCTTTTGGAAGTAAAACTCCATGCTAGTAGCTTTTAAAAACTTACAGCAGAATAAAGAAAAAAAAATGAGAACATTGGTGAAAAATGACCTGAAAGCCCTAGTAATGAAAGGTAAGGCAAATAATGAAAAAATTAGACTAAGATTAAATATAAAGCCCAAATTGATGACAAGAGGAACAGCAACCAGGCTTAGAATTGACAATGGGGGTACTGAAATAATATATAGATTAGGCTGTTCGGATTGACTATCATTATAAATCCGCAGTCAAGATTAGCATTTGGTTGTGAAGGACTATGGCTCAGATTAGCAGGAGGGAGAGGAGTAAGAGGCAACTCAGCCCAGAATGTAAGAGAATGAGGGTGAAGACAATCCCTTCCCTAATAATTCAGAGAGTATATTGTAGATACAGATAATAGAATCTTCAATCTGGCAGATTTTGCTATAGGTGTGAAACAATAAAGAACTCAGCTTGGAAGATTATTCTTGGTTTGGGCCCTGACATCAGTAGAGTAGTAATGAAGGCCTTAAAAAAAGATACTCAGATACCAGGATGTGACTTTACAAAAAAGAGTTTTTCCTGCAATACTATACAAAAGTGATAGATGAATGTTGATGACGCCAGATAGAAAGAGTATTGCAATTTTTGAACTTCAGTGTTGGAGAAGTCACGAGAGCATCCTTGGACAGGGATAAAACAAACAAAGGGCTCTAAAACAAATGAATCCAGTGTTCTTACTCAAAGCACAAATGACCAGACTCAAATTTTCACATAGTTATATTATGCAAACACTAGGTCTATTAAGAAGTATATATAGTACTGAGAAAGATGGGAGGAAAAAGAAGAGGATAACCTATGGTAAGGTAGTTAGAGCCAATTACAGTAGCATTGGATGTATGCTACTGTGATCTGAAGGATCACACAGACAATTTTTCTATGTAGTTTCTAAGAGTTTACACCAAGTTGATGGCACATAATCAATCAACCAACCAACCAACCAACCAACCAACCAACCAACCAACCAACCAACCAACCAACCAACCAACCAACTGTAGAGAAAGGACCTTGATGGAGATATGTGGTAATTGCTACCTTGGCAAAAGGGTAGCATCCTTTTAAAAAGTATTGGCAAAGGAAAAAATGAATAGCAAAAGGGGTGGAGAAAAAAACTGTACCAATGATGCCCTTTCTGGCCCCAGGATTCTGAATTGAATGTATACTACCCCTCCTTTTAATGGCCATTCTCTTCCTTCAAGGTTGACTCAGCCTTCCATCCTTCCAAGGTCGGTAAAATGAGGACCCAGATTGTTGGGGGCAATATGCTGACTCTGTAAACCACTTAGAGAGGGCTGTAAAGCTCTATGAAGTGGTATATAAATCTAAGTGCTACTGTGCTGTTCTACCAGAGAGTCAGTATACAAAGGCTGAAAAGAAATCAGGCAACATTAGGTAATGCACCAGAAAGAAAGCATGTAGGAATTTGAGAAGCATAAGAACAATGGCAGCAGTGGCAACTGAAGGAGAAGGCAAACTCCATCTGGGAGGGACCTTAAAACTGAACTCCCTGAGCAGAGCCCAAGAACTGAGGTTGGGGAAAAAAAGAAAAGAAAGAAAAGAAATATGCATTACAATCAAAGTGGCATCTTTTCAATGAAAGATAAGAAAAATCTTCTAAACCTGTAATTCTAGAATGGTAGGAACGGAAACACTAGTGCTAAGCATTGTGGTATTGTGAAGGGGCACTCACAAACCACCCACAAAATCAAGGTGGAATAAGTAATTAGAAATCAGTGTTAAGAAAACGATCTCAGTTGTGCTAGACTCCAAGAAGGTACTTCAAACTTCAGAGACACTTCCTCCTTACATTTGTAAATACAAACAACTGCTTTACTGTTTGGTTCTTTAACACAAAAGACCAATTTTCTTTTAAGGGCCTTACAGGAAATAGCTGCTATATTTTTTTATGTTTCATAATACAAAGTAACAGCTTTCTTTGAGTTCTGCCAGAATAGCTGTCTTCATATGCTATTAACTCTTCAGCGGTTGAAACTCAAGGGACAAAAGGACAAAGGTTATGGGCTTTTTCACAGTTAGTTATTAAGTATGGTTTAAGTTCAAACTGGTCAGACAAAGTGGGGATTTTAAAAGTCAGGGGGAAGTTCTATCTATAAAAGAAATGGCACCTCTCATTTGTTAGGTTACTTAAACATTCTCCCTATGGGTTATCATCCTTACAAAAACTTACAATAGGGAAAAAATAAATTCTGTAGCCAAAGGGGTCCTTAGAGAAGTCAACTTTATAAACACTTAGAGCAAAGAAAACATACAGATTGGGGGGGGGTGTTAGCATATATATTGCCTAAGAATGTTCTCCAATAGGGCACTGATAGATAATTCAGTAGAGCAGGGGTGTCAAACTCGATTTCTTTGAAGGCCGCATCAGGGTTGTGTTGGACCTCAGGGGGCTGGGGTGGTGGTGGCCAGCTTGACGTCACTCATGTTGGGGATGCCTGTGGTGGCCTGAGTGCTCTGCCAGTGAAAATGGGCTCCCAAGCTCCATTTTCGGCTGCAATGGCCTCCTGCAACCCTCTACCAGTGATGGCCTCCGCGGCGATAGCCTCCGCGGTCCTCCCGAGCTCTGTTTTCGCTGGCAGAGGCACCATGGGCCAGTCCTTTGCTGTTTTCAGGGCGGCCCCCCTGGGCCAGATCTAAGCACCCCGCGGGCCAGATGTGGCCCCTGGGCCAGATGTTTGACACCCCTGCAGTAGAGCATGTAGCTTTGTAAAAAGAAAGAGCAGTAATATCAGAAGATAGTTTTGGGAAATTTGTGTTTTGAAAGACCAGTTCTGACCCACCTGTAATGTTAATTCTATTGGATCCCTCTGTTGGTTTTTCTCTTTGTAAAAAAATAATAGTAATAAATGACTTCCTAAACTTCTCAGTGTGATTGATTTAAACCCTCAGAGTTGTATGCTCATCAATTTTGAGCCAGTGTTTGGGATAGAAATAATAATACACAAAAATCCTAGCCGGTTGCAAAAGGGAATTAACTTTCAAGATGCTTTAAAAAAAAAAAAAGGTACAAAGCCTCTTCCTTATTGAAAGAACATGTAGTTCTCAGATGTTTCTGGCAGAATCAGGGCAATGGAGTGGCAGCAGAAACGGTATGGAGTTCATTAGGTCAAGGAAGAAATAGAATGACAAGATGCTTCTCTCCAAAAATCCTTTCAGCAGGTTGAGTTGAATCAATATACCCTCAGGTAAACAAACATTAGGTTGTGCATTTTGAGTGGGGCTTTTATTCACTGTTTTCATGAAGCCTAGGTTTGAATTACTACATTTCTCAAAACAAACAAAAAAAAGTGGACAAAGCAGGGTTGAAATTTTCATAGGCATGTTGTCTGAATCCTCTTCACTGACTGACATTATAGCCTGAACTCTAAAGTTAATTTTAGATTTTATTCCTACCTATGATGTACTGTAAGGTGATCTTACAGAAAGCAGAAAAAAGTGCTTAACGGAAATCTTTAAAGTTTGCAAGTAAGGTTAAAATGGCTTCCAACAAAAAGTGAAAGGAATGTTCAGGATAGGCAGTCTCTCCCTGGAACACCTCAGATCACACAATTGCTCTTCCTGTTTAATTCATCAAAACAAGTCTCTGAATCAATGAGAACTCAAAGCAGATTACAATAAAAGTTATCTGTAAATATACTTATTTTGTTAGGAATGGAATTATAAGCATTTATATTTATTTATTTATTTATTTTATAAAATTTATATGCCGCCCAACTCCCGAAGGACTCTGGGCGGCTTACATCATAAAAAACAAAACATATAAAAGCAATTTTTTTAAAAAAATCTATATTTAAAATAAAACCATGCATGGGCCAATCAGGGCAACTATTGGCCCCAGGCCTGCCGGAAAAGCCAGGTCTTAACGGCTTTACGGAAGGCCAGTAAGGTGGGGGTAGTACGTCCTGAGCGATGTAGGGCTTTAAAGGTAACAACCAACACCTTGAATTGTGACCGGAGCGCAATCGGCAACCAGTGCAGCTCGCGAAGGATGGCACTTGTGTGGGTGTACCTTGGCACACCCACGACTGCTCGCGCAGCTGCATTCTGGACCAGTTGTAGTCTCCGGACACTCTTCAAGGGTAGCCCCATGTAGAGCGCATTGCAATAGTCAAGCCGTGAGGTGATAAGGGCATGAGTGACCGTGAGCAGAGCCTCCTGATCTAAATAGGGCCGCAATTGGTGCACAAGACATACCTGTGCAAAGGTCCCCCTGGCCACTGCTGTCAGGTGTTGATCTAATCTCAGCTGTAGTATGGTAGTATAGTATGGTAATTATATGCATATACATTTGGTATTGTATTTATGACATTATATGCATATGCATTTGAAAATATTTTTGTACACACTTTTATTTTTTCAAATGATTTGTACTTGCTCTGAGGCCATGTTTTTTGGTTAAGAAAAATATGTTGGCTTTATTTGCACAACATGTTTTACTGCATCATTGTAAGAATGTTTAGTCATCTGCAAAACAGATATTAGTTGTAGCCAAACATTCCAAGAGGAGGTAAATTAGTGATGGTAGTGATGTAATTAATCTATGAGCTGTGGTGGCACAGTGGTTAGAATGCAGTATTGCAGGCTAGCTTTGCCCACAGCTAGGAGTTTGATCCTGACCAGCTCAAGGTTGACTCAGTCTTTCATCCTTCTGAATTTGGTGAAATGAGGACCCAGATTGTTGGCAAATGCTGACATTTGAAAACTGCTCAGAGAGTGCTGTAAAGCACTATGGAGCAGTATATAAGTCTAAGTGCTATTGCTATAATCTTCTTAGGGACTGGTAGAATAAGGGTTTTTTTAAGCCACTAGTTTACCAATTTTGTTACATGTATTGATGTAACAAAAATGAGTCAATTGACAGGAAAAAGAGATGCACACTGGGAAAACTCTTTTTCAAACAACCCTTAAAAACCAGCTCAAGAACATTATTAAAGAACATTATTGAGTTTAGAATTCTTTAAATGTTGTTACTATTAATCTTTAAATACATATTATTAGCAGACTGGGATTCTTTGCCACTTATTATTCTTTGTCTTGGTTACAAAACATTTAATCTTCCAATATATTAGCATATGAATCTGCTTCTTTATTGGGCAGATATCTGCACCACTATTCACTGAATACTGTGAACATTCGGCTTTCATTTTCAGTCGGCTATGAATTCATTAAACTAATTAACAAATACAAAAGCATTGTAGTTGTGTAAAACTTTCATGGAACGAATTGGTCATTTGTATACTGCATCCCATATTGCTTTTTAATTTATATTAGATTAAGTCTTAAAAACCAAATAATGCAAAAAAAAAAAGTTTATTCAAAAATGATCAAGACATTGATAAGATTCCCTCCCATCTTTAACCTGTCAAACATGAGAATGGGCAAAATCAATCCCATTATTTAGGTCAAATAATCCATTATTTAACAATTGAGTGAAGCATTGTTACATAATGAAAGCAACATATAACTTTAATCCTATTTCAATTAATTTTCTTCTTCGCAGAAATCACACTTTATTGTCCATTTGCAATAATCTTTGTAGGAAAATACTACTTACGCATGCTGCTTGATGGCAAAATTTGTCAGGCATTTGGGTTTCTTGTGCAAGAACCTAATAAAAATTGCTCTCCTTAACAGCAAGCTGTCTGCATGCTGAAATGAGTTCTGTGGTTAGTCAGATGATGAGGGTTAATGAGGGATAGGGTGAGTTCTTCCTACTAACACACCCAAGCTGTACTCTTGATTACTAAAAAGACCTTAAGGATACTTGCCACAGTCATTTAGTGCTACTCTCTCCGCATGGATACATTTCATTCTTGTTTTCAAAATGATTCATTAGCATATTTTTTCAGCACTGTAACAGGAAATGTTCTATTGCTGTAGATCACACTAGAATTCTCAGTTCCTTTGAAAACTTTTTTTTAAAAAAAAAATAATCAGTCCTTTCAGAAAGTGAAACTGGGCTGAAAAATCTATAGAAATATGGTGGGTATAAATACGAAAACCAAACTCAAATATTTGGCATTTCTATCAATGATTGCTAGTAAGAAGTTTTTTTTCCTGCTTCTGTATATCATAGATAGATGATAGATAGACAGACAGACAGACAGACAGATAGATAGATAATGTTAGATAGATGATAGATACTGTAGATAGATAGATAGATAATAGATAGATAGATAGATAGATAGATAGATAGATAGATAGATAGATACGTAGATAGATAGATGATAGATAGATAGATAGATAGATAGATAGATAGATAGATAGATAGATAGATAGATAGATAGATAGATAGATAGATAGATAGACAGAAAGATAGAAAGAAAGATAGCTAGACAGGCAGACAGACAGCTAGACAGACAGACGGACAGACAGACAGACAGACAGAAAGAAAGACAGAGAGATAGATAGCTAGAAAGATAGATAGAGATAGATAGATAGATAGATAGATAGATAGACAGACAGACAGATAGATAGATGATAGATAGATAGATAGATAGATAG
>QLTV01002116.1:769531-789558 GCA_003457575.1 Thermophis baileyi | reverse complement strand
CACACACCCACTCACGAAAACCACACAGGATACCACTACCAAACACCCACGCAAAAAACAAACCCAAACCCATACAACTGAGTCACGACCACACACCAGAAGCCAGACCGCAGCTGCATCATTAACCACTCCAACCCCCTCTACTCCATACAGGAAGCAAACTGACCCCCACCCAATTAGAACACAGCCAAGCCCCCAACCAATCCCAATACACCTCCACCCAATCAGAACACAGCCAAGCCCCCACCCTATCAGTTCAAACCCCACTGGCAGTTAAAAGGAAGAAACAGCTGCAATTCTCACATTGCTCCTAGAAGCACGAGGCTGAAGACACAAGCCTGATAACCAGCCTGATGATGACGAATGAGACTTCGTCGAAATGTCGCAACGTCATCTCCAACTTCACGCGGGAGAAAACCCGAATAACCACAGACCTATATATATATAAAATTTGTAAATGCCATGCACAATAATGGTACTGTGTAATAAAAATAATGAGGGCATGCATTATCATTGATGTTCAATTTTACATATGTTAAAAAAATGAAACAGTTTTGATAAATATTTGTGTGAGAAAGAGAAGCTAGGAGGAAATTATATTATTTCAGTTATTTGAAATTTTATTTTAGGATACAAAATAAAATAATCTTGGGGGGGGGGAGTGAAGCTTTACAGGTGATGGATGGATAAAACTGAATTCCTAAAGAGAAAATTGCAAACCAAGCTCATATCTTTAGAAACAAGCAGTACATGATTATTACCATTTTCCCCATTCTTAAATACAAAAGGAGTTTCTGTCTCTAACAAACAATACATCTATATGTATATACACATTTATTATTTTAAAACCTTATAAAAATCAGAAACACCTCAGAATAGTATTTAATTCCGACCTCTGTAGCTTAGATTAAAACAGAAAACAAAGTACAAATGATATATAAACCCCTTATGGTAGAAGCCTGCATTGATCTCATTCCTTCTTTTCAGTTCAGAACCAACAACCTGAGATGGTTCACAAGTCCAGCTCCCCCTTTAAGAAGTAGTCAGCCAAATGTTACATGGAAAGAAGAATTCAGGAAAATGTGATCCTCAGACATGGCTTTTAGCTACAAGGACCACATGATGTAAGAAAGCTGTGTACTCCGAAAGGCAGGGAGCAAGTGCCACGGTCAAGGGCTATTCAAAGTTGAACTGTGTTGGCGGCTAAATTAAAGACGCACCCAAGCAAATTAAAGCTTTTCTACAAAGAAAAGAAGAGTGAGCTGAAAGAGAACAGGGATGTTTAAAATTAGAAACCCTTTTCAAAGCTGCTAACAGTTAAATATAAATGAGGAAATCTAGCAGATGACTCTTCGGTGTTTTCAGTCCTGAAAGCCTGTTTTTCAAGCATAAATTCTACATAAGCTACACAAATTGATGCTCGTTTAGCATTATCAAAAGATTGGGGTGGAGAAGCAGAAGGAAAAGTTAACACTAACAGTGCTAAGACATTTGAGCAATATTATTTGATCAAATACAGCTTTATGTAATGTAGAATTAGCTTGGTTGACTTCAGCAGAGGGGCCCCCAGGAGTTTTTCTATAGCTATTGCTCAAGCAGCTTTGCTAATACTCCCTTTCACTTTTAAATGAACCAAAGTAAATAGATACTATCCCAATTCTGAAATTCCAATATATTTGCAAAATGGAAAAGATGTACAGAATATTCTTCACCAGCCTCATGCAGGGTTTACCTTGTATAATTATAAACTGTAGTTTAAATCTAATGCATAAATAAATATACCTAATGTATTCACTATTCTTATGCAGCTATAGTTAGATGTAGCTAGCAAAATCAAATGTAATTTTAACCTATAATCTAAGACACCTAAGTAGAATTTTTGCTCAATGTAATTATGTGAAAATAATGCCAACAACACTGGAAATGAGTATCTTTATGGAAATTAAATCCCCATTACAGGTAGTCATTGACTAACAACCACAATTGAGCCCAGAATTTCTGTTGCTAAGCGAGACAGTTGTTAAGTGAATTTTACTGCATTTTACAAATTTTCTTGCCACAGTTGTTGAGTGAATCACTGCAGTGGTTAAGTTAGTAGCATAGCTGTTAAGTAAATCTGGCTCCCCCATTGACATGTAGTAGGCTGTATTGCTATTATCCTTTTCGTCTTCTCATTTCTCATCTTTTCTCATCTTCTCATCTTTCTACTATCTTCTCCTATTGGTATCTTATGATTTATCACTTATTTGTTGTATCTTATGACTAATGATTGTAACTATGATTATGATCTATAACCTACCACTTTGCTGTTTGTATGTATAATGAGAGCTTATGCTTCGGAGACAAATTCCTTCTGTGTTCAGTCACACTTGGCCAATAAAGAATAAGAATAAACAGAGTTGTATCATAAGTTATACTTGGTATTCAAAGTTCATGGTCTTTGGATTTGAAAAGCTTCTAGTAATTTTCAAACAAGAGCAGAGAAATATCACCTTCAGTGCTTAGCCCAATTACAGAAAACTGCAACTAAAATTATTTTAGTAGAAACAGACATATTGTGATACTAATTAAAAACTGTTCTTTATACAGTTTCAATGTTATACATGTATAATGAATTCCTGCTGTTCTGAAAGTCTGAATGACCAAATGTGACTTACTTCTAACACTAATAAAAAGACCGACGGTTACCAAAACAACATGTAACTAAAAACCTAATGAAGCAAATCTCAACACCTTTATGTCTAAAAAGCAGGAGAAAGAAAACAAGAATTTTGCCACCAAAACTGGTCAATATCGAAGTGTCTCATTTAGAAGTAAGGAATCTGCTGGAATTATTGTGGTTGCAACTGGACCCTTTTTTCTAATAAATATCATTAAAATTCCTAAATTCTTTTTATTGTCTAATCTAGAATGCAAAGGCAGAATTTGACAGCCACTGCAGATGAATTCACACATTGCTAAGTCATCAGTTTTATAACTGAACAGATTAAATGACTTGAAGTGCATTGAACACCTTCACTTATTCTGTATGTTTTTTACTGAGTAATTGCATTACCCAAAACCAAACAGGGATAGTATACTGCATAAATATCAGCATAGCATGTTCTATTAGATAATTCACATAACATATATAATTAGCTTACATATATTTCAGCCTTATAAAACCTGATGCCCATTGTGTCACTAATGAATAGACCTTTGAAAATTCTGTTTCATTAATTGAAGCTATTCCCATTTTATTTTTTGCTCTTTTATTGAGAAAATAAGGAGTGACCTCAAAATGTGGAGTGTTTAAAAAAAAGCTTAGAGTAGAAGCACAGGATGTACATACTCAAGATGTACATAGGATGTACTCAGGATGTATATACACATATAACTATATGTAGTTTTATATCTATCTATCTATCTATCTATCTATCTATCTATCTATCTATCTATCTATCTATCTATCTATCTATCTATCTATCTATCTATCTATCTATCTATCTATCTATCTATCTATCTATCTACCTACCTACCTACCTACCTACCTACCTACCTACCTACCTATCTATCTATCTATCTATCTATCTATCTATCTATCTATCTATCTATCTATCTATCTAGTTATATATGTATGTACATATAACACACACATATATATGAATGTATATGTGTATGTTTTAGCACATTTCATTTCAAACAAGGTAATTTTATTTCTTGGTTATTAGCAGATGGTATTTACTTTCTCACAGATTCTGGTGTGTGACTTACCATGACTAAATTGGAGAAAATGTTGATTGTTACCATTCTAAAGCTACATCCATAATCTTGTGCCTATAAAATGGAAAGTTGGGTAACATTTAAATCTATGAAAATATGCAAGATAGTGTGTAAGCGGCAACTGTAAATCTCTTTTTTCAGGCTGGTAATGCAACCCACTGAGGGCTGGCAGGGAAGAAGGAAAAGAATCAAAGCTATTGTGAAGGTAAGTTTTGCATTTATACCATAATTTTCAGGATAATTAATAAATTAATTGAAGCATATAATGTGTCAACTGAAAATATTAACATTATCTACACTAAGAATAGAACAGAACAGAACAAAATTTCCTCCACATTTGAAAAATCAGAATTTCCTCCACATTTGAAAAGAAGGAATAGTCCCAGAAAGATGCTTGTTATTTAAAGTCCATTTTTGATATTCAAAAGTTCAATTCTAGAGTATGAAATTCTCAGTCACAGAAAATATAAAATATCAAAATTACAAGAGAGCATTTCACCGAGGCTGCCATTGGTGACGCTATCATGAGGTAAAGATAGAAACAGGTAGAAACATGATAATGCCTAATATTCAAATTGTAATTGGTAAAAGTCATATGTTTTACTATATAGTAACTACAGGTAACCAACTCCTACTATATCAGATTATACTGTGTATGGTGTTCTGGAAATCATTGCTTGCACTTCTGTATTTTGAAAGTGGAAATCTGCAGCTAGAGATGCAGCTGAAAAATATTTGAGCTTGTGGGTATTCAAAAGTTGTGAGCCTCTATGGAATGCAAATTCTGCTTGCCAGTAAGCATGAAGACCTTCAGTTCCTCATCAACAGAGTCACAAAAATATCTGAAAAATATGGCTTGAAGCTTAACACCTCAAAAACCAAGATCATGGTTGTCAGCAAACAACCCATTAATTTACCACCGATAACTTCAGAAGGAATACCACTAGAAAAAGTTGAAAGGATCACGTACCTCAGTTCTAATTTACCGGTACATGAAAGCTGGAACAGGACCACTGAAGTTAAAAACAAGGATAGAGAAAGCTTGAACAGCATTCTTCAAAATGAAAAAGGTCTTCTGCAGTCACGACATAAGCCTAAGACTGAAAATCAGGCTTATCAGATGCTACATCTTTTCTATTCTGCTCTACGAAGTGGAGAATTGGTCTCTGACAGAAAGCCACTTGAAGAGACTAGAAGCATTTAAAATGTGGATTTACAGGCGACTGTTACATACAAGTTGGGTTGACAAAATCAGAAATGAGGAGTGATAAGCCGTCTGGGAAAGTCAAGGGAAATCAACAAAACCATAAAAAAGCTAAAGTTAGAATATTTTGGACATGTGATGCGATACCCAGAAAAATACGGCATACTTCACTTAATCCTCCAAGGAAAGATTGAAGGCAAATGAGGTCCAGGCAGAAGAAGAACATCATGGCTTCAAAATCTAAGGGACTGGTTTAGATAAAACTCAACAGCACTTTTTTGTGCGGCTGTTGATAAAAATAGGATTGCCAATGTACGATGACGGATATGGCACAAGAAGAAGAAGAAGAATATAAACAAACTGAAGAATTGGTCCAGCATAATACAGTATACTTTTAGATCAAACTGCCATATACAATAATGTATATGTTTAAAATACCATACATGAATATTAAGATGATTAAAGGAGCTGGTGAAAATAACATGCAACTTACATGTTGTGATTGTATTTTTTTTCTCTGATACTTATAGATTCAACTTAACTTTATATTAAAAACATAGAAGAATCGAAGAATTACTACACTACTCTTTTCATCCATCATTTTATTTTTAAACTTGCATTATTTTTGCCTTTTCGTTTTGCACACAGCAGGAAAGAAATTTGGGGTTCAAACGAGTATTGTCAGGATCCCAAAGCACATATACATTTTGAAGCCTACAAAATGGCGGCTTTTGTGGGAAACTGCTAAAAATGTTACTGCACACAACCACCACCCATCTGCTCACTAAAACAATTTGCATCAAAAACTCAGATGGCAACGGCAATATTTTGTTTGAGAAAGTAATGAAGAAACATCTTTTCAGCACCAGTTCTATGTTTTTATTTTAAATTGAACTGCTTATTTTCTCACTTTAAAAAAAAAGTGTCAGGACATGAATTTCCATGAATTTCTTTCTTTTCTTTTTTTTTTAGCGACACATTCATTTATGAACACAGCATGGCTACTTTAGCAGAACAGCAGCTACGATTATTAAGGATCACACTACGTTTTCCCATGTTAAACATTCAGTCCCAGTATACTTAGATCAGGGGTGTCAAACTCCATTTCATTGAGGGCCGCATCAGGCTTGTATTTGACCTCAGGGAGGGTGGGGGGGCATGGCCGGGGTGGGCGTGGCCAGCTTGATGTCACTCGTGTCAGGGGCGCCTGTGGTGGCCCAAGCACTCTGACAACGAAAACGGTTTCCCAAGATCCGTTTTGGCTGCGATGGTCTCCTGCAACCCTCTGCCAGTGAAAACGGAGCTCAGGAGGGCCACACGCGGTCCTTGCGAGCTCCGTTTTCGTTGGCAGCGGGCTGGTCCTTCGCTGTTTCCAGGGCGGCCCCTTGTACCAGATCTAAGCACCCCATGGGCCAAATCCGGCCCACGGGCCTTGAGTTTGACACCCGACTTAGATCTTCTTCAAGGTCACCAATCTCTGCAGCCCAAAAACATAAATATAATTTCCTGGGGTTGAATCAGTTCCCCCCCCCAAAAAAGGGGGGGGGATAGCCTTTGCTTACTTTCCCATTTATCACCATCCAAACAGTATGCTGCATGAACATTCATTCTGATTTGTTTTCCAAACATGGGAAAAATAATTATTTAAATAAAGAGTGAATATCAGATGCATTTCATTTTAAAAAAACCTGGTGTGTTGTTCTTATTCATTGAATGGTTTTATTACCAGTAGCCCTTTGTCTACTCTTAAATATATACTTTTAAATATCTATCTATCTATCATCTATCTATCTATCTATCTATCTATCTATCTATCTATCTCTATCTATCTATCTATCTATCTATCTATCTATCTATCTATCTATCTATCTATCTATTTAGTCTTAGAGTCAGTAGAGAAAGTCACATGATTCTCATTCAGTAATAACTGCAGGACCATTCACAATCAGAATTTGAGTCGGGAAAACATGTGGGTATACACAATGTTTTCTAAATACAAAGATCAGACCTCCCCCCCACCCAAAAAAAAGGAGAATAAAAATGGGAAAATTTCTCCCAAAAAAAAGAGAGAGATTTCTGCTTTTCTTGGCATGAATATTTATCAAGCAAAGCAAAAGAATGTGTTGCTTCTCTGCAAATAAGAAATTTATTCAGAAAGCATTAAAAAATAGAGGAAAAATGGAGAGCAAGCTGGATTGGAACAAAGAACCCAGGTCAGAAGCTGAAGTAATCACTTCTGTGGCTACCACATGTAGAAGAGAAAGAAGCCTCTTTTACAACCATCAATTTACCTTCCTCTGCAACCACTTAAATTGTAAAAAACAATTTAAAGTACTGCAGCTAGAATAACATCAGGATACATACATGAAAAGAATATTTACAAGATGGTCACAACAATCTCCCAGAATATCATTCTACAGTTCCCTAGACCCTTAAAAAAGAAAAAAAAAGTTCACCAAGCAAATGACACAGATTGTCCTCGACTTATGACTGCTCGTTTAGTAACCATTTAAAATGTAGGAAGTCCCCTCTCCAGATTAAAATATTCTTTATTTTTAATATTAAGAAAGGCAGGTTAGAATATTTCCCCAAAGGAGAAATAGAGAAAACATGTTCTTAAAGGCAGAAAGGAGCCCCAGTCTTTCTTAACAGTTTCCAGCAGATGCCTGAAGTCTTTAGAGGTGGATATTTTGTGCCCGTTAAGAAAGACTGGGCCAATCTATTCACAAACAAAACACAGAGAAGGTTGGATCTGATGGGATTAAAATTTACATCCCCCACCCAAGTTCTAAGAACAGGACATGACCTTTAGGACATAATAGGATTAAGCCACCACCATTGAAATAGCAAAAGACACAATAGCCCCTTCATTGCACAATCCCAAGAACAGTTCAAACTTCAAAGTCACAGAAACCTATAAAAATCCATCCACTCATTCACCCATTTTGTCAGCTGTCCCAGAACTACATGCTGTTATTGGTTCTATTCATCAATAAACAGAGTCCTTCTTTCCAATCCATTTTATTTCCAGCACCTTTCTCCCGGCTTGGAACCGGACCACATTTTTCTTCCAACAGAAGTTAGGATGGTGATAAAAAAAAACTTGATTTACAGCTGTTCTTCACACTTACAACTGTTGCAGTTTCCCCACAATTATGTGAGTGTGCTCTGGGTGTCAGGTTCCAATTAATGTACCCTTCACAAACCGAACTCTGAGGCATTCCGTTTCCTCAAAGAACAAGTTTATTTAGATACATCATCTTGGCACAAACTGGTGGAAAGCCAGTACTAAAGGTTCCCGCGCTTTCCACCCCACTTAAAGTAAAAATTTCTCATTTTCCCAAAACAATATGTCACACTGTCCAATTGGGATGAGGGCTGGTTGCTTGGCAACTTCTCTCCTCCTCCTCTGGCCAGCCAGCCATTGGAATGTATCTGACTCATTAGTTAACTATGTTGTTTTGGCTGAAGACTCCATCCACCTCTGCTCTCCCCCTTCAGCTCCAAACTGTGTCAACCTGAATTCATGTGAGAATAACCCATGATAGAAACAAAGCCCCCACCGAAAAGGAACCGGCCACAGCCCAGTCAGATTCAGGCTTGACACTGGGCACTTGGCAACTGACCTGAATTTACAACAATTGCAGATTCCCACTGTCACGTGATCACCATTTGCGACTTTCTCAGCTGGTTTCCAACAAGCAAAGTCAATGAGGAAGCTGGCTGAGAAGTCATCTGGCATCTTGCTTAATGACCACGGTGATTCTCTTAACTACCATGATTGGGGTAGATTGTAGGGGTGACACCAAAATATAATTTTATCCTATTTTATTTATCTATATATTAAATTACTGTATTTTATTCCAATTTCATTTTAAATTGTATTTTATTCCAATTCCATTTTAAATTGTTTTTATCAGATTTTAGTAATAATTTGTGTCTGGAACTCTGCACTTTGATATGGCTCAAGGGCTAATCAATAAAGGAAACTCAACTAACTACCATGTCAAAAAGTGGTAAAATTGCTTATAGTCATATGATGCCTCACTTATCTGCACAAATTAACAAATTTTCCAGTCCCAATTGTGATTTTAAATCAAGGATTACCTTCAATCAGTTTCATTAGCTTCCTAATAATTGTAACAGAAAATTCTGTGAAGTACAGATACTCTTGACTTATGACCACAACTGAGGCTAGAATTTATGTTGTTAAGCAAGGCAGTTGTTAAGTGGGTCATGTCCAATTTTACAAACTTTTTACCACGGTTGTTAAGCATATCACTATAGTTATTAAGTGAATCATTCAGTCTGTCAGGCCGAAGCCATTTTCTTTGGATCTTTGGCCTGCCACACTTTATGCTAGTTTAAAATGTATTCTTTGCTATGGGAATTTGGGAGGGGCAGTTGCATGAGGGATGTCTGCATGTAGCCACAACAAATTCCTTCTAGATTGTCAAGGTCATCCTTTGTCCTGCACCTGCACGGAAGAAGGTAGAGTTCCTACCAAGCCTACGAGATGAAGATTGGTTCATGTGATGAACTTGGGGGTGTGGGGACAAAGGCTTGAACTTTCAACTGGGTGGAGAAACCCCGAAGACTTCATATTCGGGATTTCTCCCAGCCGTGCTGACATGGCTTCTGTTAATAAATTGGAACTTTGAGGAATGCTTTGCCTCGGACTCTGATTTAATTCCAGATGCTATTCGGAACCCTGACACAGTCTTTAAGTAAATCTGACTTTCCACATTGACTTTGCTTGCCAGAAGCCGGCTGGAAAGCTTTTGAATGATGATCACATGACCCCTAGGATGCTGCAATCATTGGTTGCCAAGCAACCAAATTTTAATCACGTGACTATGGGATGCTGCATTGGTTATTAGTGCAAGGACTGATTTTAAGTTACATTTTTCAGTGCCATTATAGCTTTTCATTGCCATTCACTGGTTGTACATTGAAGAGTACCTGTAGATGGTTTCTACCTAAAAGTGAGGTGGGTAGACAACAAGGAACCTCTTAAAGGTAAAGTTGCTTTATTGTGCTTTCTTTAAACAAATTATCTCTCCAGGGATAAAGGGAGAGGGATAGGGGGAGGAGAAAGGAGAGGGGGAGGGGGAGGGGGAGGGAGGGAGGATTTTACATTGGCTGCTTGACATAAAAACAGGAGAAACTGAAAAGTAATATCACTGAATTTTCGTGATTAATAAATAACTTACACAGTAACATTATCTATTTAATATTTATGTATTTAATGGAATTTTGAGGCTAATTCCTTGAAAACTTTGGAAAGCTTACAAATAAAAACAATACATATAATAAGAAAATAATCTGACCATAAGAGCTGAACATTAACTATAAACCAACTATAACAAAGATGGCTGTTATAGATCTTTAATTATTTCTGAAAGAATAAAGGTGGAAGCCACACAAATTGACAAGCTGCCTGGGTCCTAAAATATGATATTCCTTACATGAAGGGACTCATGGTGCACCGACCCTTCTTGCCCTTACTGTGTGGCAGAAACAACTGGAGATATATGCTCCCTCAGACAGCCATGCTCTACGCTAGGGCTTTAAAGGTGATAACCAGTGTCTTGAATTGCACCCAGAAGCCAACTGGTTGCCACTGAAACTGCTATAAATTCTAGATCAGGGGTGTCAAACTCGATTTCACTGAGGGCCGCATCAGGGTTGTGTTTGACCTCGGGGCCCAGGGTGGGCATGGCCAGGGTGGGCGTGGCCAGGGTGGGCCAGCTCGACGTCACTTGTGTCGGGGACGCCTGTTGTGGCCTGAGGCATCCTCTGCCATAGAAAACGGGCTCCCGAGCTCCGTTTTTCGCTGCGATGGCTTCCTGCAACCCTCTGCAAGCAAAAACAGAGGTCGGGATGGCCGCACGCAGCCCTCATGAGCTCTGTTTTTGCTGGCAGAGGCACCGCGGGCCGGTCCTTTGCTGTTTCCAGGATGGCCCCACAGGCCAGATCTAAGCACCCCGCAGGCCGGATCCGGCCCGCGGGCCTTGAGTTTAACACCCCTGCTCTAGATGATCCTCAAGAAATACCCCATATATAGTGCATTGTAATCCAGTAATGAGATGAACAAAGCATGAGACCAACTGTCTGAAAGGTCTCTCAGTGCAGGAAAGGTTGCAAAAGGTGCATTGGATGTACTTCTGCAAAGACTCTCTTGACCACAGCTGCTGCCTGCTCTTCAAGCAGGAGATGAGAGGACCTCCAGATTCACACAAGTTTCAACTGGGGATGTGCAACACATACTCTGTACACCTCGTGTTTCTAAATTGCCTTAGAGTCAACTGACTGAGGAGGCATAGAAGATGTAAAGTTTTAGACAGTGTAGATACATGTAGATATCTACACCCAAGTACGCTAATATATACAGAAAACACCAAGACAAATAACTACAGCTATAGAGAAAAGTATTTTTCTACATTCTGTGTTATTCCATTGTTACTAACTTACTTGCATTAGAACTGGGTTTTTTTTTCCCCTCTATTATAATATTCAGCAAAAGATCATTCTGAATCTTAAAAACAATGTCCTACTTTATTCTTGAATATATCTGTTTTTCAACATAGAAGATTGCCATGTTTGCTTAATCTCACATTTATCCCATTTTTCTTTTAAAAAAAAACACCTTAATTTGCATGTCAATTATATGATGTAACTCTCAAGTCATGCCTAATTCATGATTTTTTTTCTGTTGCAATTTTTTTTGCACCTGGAAAACACAATTTTCCTCTAGTAAAGTGACCCAGTTGCAAGATCCTCCAAAGATCGTAACATTCCCAAAGGCTTCTTTCTTTCTGCTTGAGCATTTTTGTTAGGTAAGGCAGGTTAGATAATGAGTACTTTCTGTCCTGAGCTATTTGACTTCCTGCCCAGCTTTGCAAGCCTTTAGCCACTTTTAGCCTTCAATTAGCTATAAAACACTTATAGCTCTCCTCTCCCATCTCATCCAGCTAAACTGAATAGAAACGGTTTGTGTTAACAGCAAATAAAAACATGGATCATGGAATGTGTGCACAGTATGCCTATACATGTGGAGTATGTATGACTGTATTGTATTCCAGTGTCCCTCTTTTGCTAATGCTACTCAGTGCAGTTTTACAGTTTTACCAGGATTGAACAGCAAGGAAGGGGCAGACAGATAGTTCTGTGAATTTGTTCAGTTTCAGATCAGTTAAAGATCAAAACTCAGCTAACATCTGCCTAGGAGTCGGGACTAAGCAAAGTAAAACCCAACTGGGAGTGACATCATACCATCCCTAAGGTATTTAACGTGTTTTTAACGTGTTACTAATAGGATTGGATAGTTTGGGACACTTTGTATTGTACCACAAGATAGCTGATTATATCGAATCTGAAATCCAACGTTTTTAAGCAATCCTCAGCATAAATAGTTAAGGTTGTTTACATTCTACTTAACTTAAAAAAAAAATCCTGTACTTCTTTTTGTCCCATTTTTGAAGGAATTTGAAATCTTTGCTAATTACTTAAAATATAAATGAATTAAGTAAGATTCTAATTCAAGCCATATCATATGACGTATGATCCCATATATCACCCCATTAATGCAATAATATCTTTCAAAATTCCAACTATGTCTAGTGCTAATAAGCTATACTTTTTCATGATAGGATTAATTCATCAAATATAGGCAGTCCTTGTTTACTGACTAGTAAAAAATCATATGACTGCACTGGACCCACAAGGTCACTTCCATTTCTATTGTTAACTGAACCACCGTGGTTAAATAAGACATCATGGGACCACAACTTACAATTTCACTCCTACATCCATTAATTCTGGTCATTGGAAGCACCCAAACAGAGATCACCTAATTTTGCAAACTTTCCCCCCCAATTGTTTTAACTTTGAACAGTCACTAAACAAGGCAGTCAATAAGCAAGGACTATCTGTAGTCCATAGTTATAGTAAGGTTCTTCCTGTGACTAAACACTTTCTAATTATTTAAGAAAACCTTAAATTATTAGCTTTTTGCTTGCAGTATGCAGTGTAATTCACGGGCGCCCAAATTTATTCCATTAAACAGCAGGATCCCCTGAAATAAAATACAGCCTGTTTGACAGGATTCTGTAAGTGACTAAGGACAAAATAAAGGTCCCAAAATACAGCCTGCTTTTCTACCACTGGAACAGGGGTGTCAAACTCATGTCGTCATGTGACGTATCGTGACTCTTTTGCACTTCACTAAAATGAGGGGGGCGTGGCCAGCATGTGACACATCTGGGCGAGTTTGACACCCCTGCACTAAAGCTTTGCTTCTTGAGCAGGGATTCTGGGAAATTTGATTTTAACTAAGAGGTCCTATGGCCTGAAAAACCTTTTAACAAACTGGTACACAGCATAATTTGTTCAAAGTTGGTGCATGCTGTAGTAGTAGCAGCATCCAAAAACAGTAAAGAGAAAAACTTCAATACTAACCAAGAGTGCTAATGAATCCTAAGACTTGAAAAGCGAAATAAGTAATTGTCAGACAGATAGATCTTATTATTCTAAAACCTAAAATATTCAGTATTAGAAAAATGCTTCCATGATATAAAATACATTTGCTCTTCTAAATAATTCAAATGGTTGTAGGCTATACCGAAATCATGATTAAAAAACAAACACACCCCTACCAATAGAATACACTGAGCAGCTGTGGATAACATGAATGTTTATAATTCTAGTAGTATGAAAAGCTCTTTTTTTTACAAGTAAAACATCTTAACCCAGAAACAGTGCTTATACAATAAAACAGGTTGCCTTCATTAACACAGTTAATATCTCCATTGTAGCATTAAATTCATTATCGTAATACAAAACTAATTTCTAAAATAACAGGAATGAGAAATGCAATCATCAGTAAGCAACCGAAAACAACTTTCATAATGAGTTTCAAATGTAGGCTTAACTAACATTTCTTTCCTTTTTTTGACTGGCTTTTTGTGACAAATGAACTAAAAATTACTGATACAAATGCCACTAATGTAAAGTTGTTTAAAAGCTTAGTTTGAATATTTCCAACTAGGTCTCCCTGGTTTTGCTTGTTAATAAACTTGGATTCTCTGAGTTCAATAAATGTGTCCTTGAATTGATAGCTTTTTTTCCTTCTCTTTTCAAAAAAAGTCTTGACACAACTGAAGACTTCCTGGTTAATCAAAGTAGTTACATTTTCAGGATCAAAGCAAACAAGTACTTTAAAGCAACTGAAGTATTGATTCACCTGATGGTTTCATTTTTTAAGTCTTTCATATCTGACCAGTCTCCTACTATTGTAAGAAACCCAGCATAGATGAACTAAGTATAAAGCTGTGTATTGAATAACAGGACTTCTTAATTTAAAAAAAAAAAAAAGACTAGACAGGATTAGTTCCAGTGTGCAAATATAAACTTGATATACCAGGCTGAGGAGAAAAGAACATTTCGTTTGAATCCCAAACAGCAATTTGATAGATAAAATTTAGGAAGCAACATTGCAATTGTAAACCAAGCTTGCTAAACAGAATTTCTAGAAGATAAGTAGGTATAATTGGATTCTAAATGGTTACATTAATTGTAAACTATTTAGTATTCCAGTGTGAAGAAGTAACAATGTGGATGAGCTGAAACATCCTGCATAAAAATAAGGATATTTCTATGCAATATAGAATCCATTTAATCTATTTTAACGTGATTGAAACTAAAACATTTTACAGTTCCATACCAGCAGTAAATCTCTGGCTGATTTCTGCGTAAGAGTTGTAATAGAAATATTGGGTTCCTGTGTATTTTTAATCCATTTTGCACCCATCTCTTGTGCTTTGTCTCCAGTAAATGAATAACAACCAGATATTCAAGGAACACAAATAGCTTGATTTTTTCATATTATTCTAATTACATAGTGTTTAAAGAAACAGAATTCCAATAAATGATCATGTTGCAACTGATTTTGAATGTTTGAAAAAGTTTGGAAGCAATTCCTGTTCCTTTCTGGAAGGCTTTCTGCAAGATATAAAACAGAGGCTACCAGTCACATTTAAGATCAAGGATAGAAAGCTTGGCTTTGCAGGTCAACACATCAGCACCTGCAGGAATGTTGTAAAAGTAAGATGGCAGCCAAAATCTTACAATCAAAGTTCTGCTCTTTTAAATTTTATAAGCATTCAAAACTAATGCAGGCATTTTAAAAAGTAGTGCTTTGACTATATGGTCACACGCTCCATCTTATCTTCTTTACCCTCTACAGATGCCACTGCTACAACACCTTTCACACCAAGAGTCATAGCCAATGTCAAGGAACTGTGCAAGTTACAGTCCAAAATACAAAAGGGATACATCAGTTATCTGTAACTGAGGGGGGGGGAATGTAAATAATGAAAGCAGATATCCACTTTTGCTTTTAATTTAGTGAATTGATTAATGGATTATATGTCATCAAGTTGTTTTTGACTCCTACTGATCAGGCAGATTTTCTCCATGACAATTTATCCTAATCTGTTCTTCCACATCTCCCAGTGGTGCTTTCATCGTCACTAATTGAGTCCATCAACCTTGCTGCTCCTCTTCTTTTTCCTTCCACCTTTCCTAGGATTAGAGCCTTTTCCAGAGAGCTGGGCTTTCACGCAATGTGTCCAAAGTTAGTGAGTAATTAAGTATATTAATTAAAATTAAAAGCCTTAATATCTTTTTTGATACAATAGGGAGGCTGTTATAATAAATCTTTACATGATTAAACAGTACTTATAAGATTAGATCAGCAGGAAGGGAACATGGATTCTAAGTGTGACTAGCTACTGAAATTCATAGTGTAATAATAACAGTATGCAACAGCATAACTGTTATTAAGGAACTGCTGTTAAGTACTAATATGTATGGAAGATGTTACAGCGAAGAAATTAGTTCTCTTACTAGTGTTAAAATTAAATCTGTAGTAATTAGGTCAAATTGCTTAACTAAAAATAACTAGGTATCTAAAAATGATTGAGAAGCAACCCATTTTAACAGAACATTTCAGATAGACTGTAATGGAACTTGCCCAGGGCTGTCAAACTCGTGGCCTGCGGGCCGGATGCATCATGTGCTGGCCATGCCCATGCCTGGTTTAGCAAAGGGGGAAAAAGTCCTGATATGTCACATGACGCCACTGTTGACAGCCCTGAACTTGCCTATTCCGGTTGCATGTCACGACAGTTGTTAAGCGGAAAATCCTCCCTAAATGACCATATTCCTTACTCTCCCTGATGCAAATGTTAAATGAATGGGAGAGTCATTAAAAGTAGCACAGGGGTGGGGGAGTCCTCAGAGGCCTACACAGGTCTTCCATGGTTGCCTGCCACAGGCCTCCCAAGGTCATTCCCACCCTGTGCTCCACCTCTTGTCCCTGCAGTCCTTCAAGCTTCCTTCCCACTAAGTAAGCAAGGGGGGTTAAGAGCACATGAAGTCTGGAAACACCAGCAAAGAAGAGATCCCACCCAAGGACTTGTAGTTCCAGGGCCCAGGAATCCCCAACTTACTCAGAGTTTCAGTGGAAAGGAAGCTGGAGGCGTGTAAGCTCTAGCTGATTCCTAGCCCATTACAGCCACCTGATATCCATTGGCTGGATAAGTGGCTACAGGGACCCAGCAGGGTAGGGTGATGAGTGGGTGAGTGCTGTAGTATTCCTACAGCCGGTCATAAGAGCAAATGACTCTGGGGGTTCTGCAGCCATTGTAATTTTGAAACAGGGTCGCAAGTAGCTTTTGGGGAATCTGTGCTAACTTTGAATGGTTGCTAATGACCTGTCATAAGTCGAGGACTACCTGTATTACTGCAATGACATATTTATTGTTCTATAATAGCAACAGCAATACCAAGAACCCACAGTTCCTGGTTTCTAGCCTGACGCATTTATACCGAATTGATTATATTATTTCACTTAGAAAACAAAGAAATAAAAAGAATTTTTAGATAGAGAATGGGTGATACCTGGTTTACTGAATTTTTGTGTGTGTGATGCGGCTGCAAAAAAGGAAAATACAATTTTATGCTTAAGGTTTATAATGTCCAAATCATGGGAAATAATAGCATCATGGTATTCTGCATTGTTACAATTCCATCACAAACACTATGTCCAGTTCTGACACTACACTTTTCCATAGAGAATGGAACAGCTTCAGAGAAGAGCAACAAATATAGCAATAGCACTTAGACTTATATATCACTTTACAGTGCTTTTACAGCCCTCTCTAAGTGGTTTACAGAATCAGCATATTGCCCCCAACAATCTGGGTGCTCATTTTACCAGCCTTGGAAGGATGGAAAGCTGAGTCAACCTTGAGCCTGGTGAGATTCGATCTGCCAAATTGCAGTCAGCTGGCAGTCAGCAGAAGTAGCCTGCAGTACTGCATTCTAACCACTGCGCCACCACGGCTCTTATAATGAAATACTGCTGGAAATTTTATTCCAAAATACATTTTATGGATAAATGCAAAAAAAACATTATTTTTATTAAACTTCCATCTTAGCTGGGTTTTTGGCCATATTAATTAATTCCTAATCCAATCCTCTTTATGCCAAAAGAAATTTGAAAATCAACAATGTATTTCTAAAAATACAGTTTAATTATCACTGTTTCTGTTTATACAACAATTTATTTAAGGGTGCTAACTAAAGAGAAATTCCTACAATGTGTGTCATACGATCACTTAAAAACACCATGATATGTACAGGTAGTCCACAATTGAAAAAGGTCAATTTTCAGTGCTGTTGTAACTTCGGTCACTAAACAAACTGTTATAAGTGGAGGGCTACCTGTACTGACAAAGATTTGTCTGGATAAACAGAGTGGTTATGATCTCATCTCAATCTTATTGTTGCTGTTGTTGTTGTCGTCCCTTTGGCTGTTTGAGATAATCTATATGTACAACCAGTGATGTCCTTGAAATAATCTCAATCTATCAGAAAATAATTTGCCTCGCTAAAAACCACTTACTGCTCAACAAGCAGGGTGGATAAAAATGAATGATTGTTTTTTAAAAAATAAAAAAAATCGGATTTTTTAAAATTTAAATTGGATTTTTTTTTTAATTTAAATTGGATTTTTTTCATTTTTACCAATTTTATTTTAATAAAATGCTTTTGGAGTAAAGATCTATCTAAAGATAGTTTTCTATTTAAGATACATTAATAATTTAGTTTATTCAGCATGAAATGGAGCTTAGTTATGTAGCATGAGGCTGTATATTCTGCAATATTGGGACTGTCGGTGAGTCAACAGCAGGTCAGAGGAGGAGCTGCTGTGGGACAGAGATGACAGTTGCTCTTTAAAAATTATGATTTAAATCGAGTTGATTTAAATCAAGCCTTTTTACTAGTGATTTAAATCATGATTTAAATCGTGATTTAAATCGACTTGATTTAAATCAGCGGTTCTCAACCTGTGGGTCGCGACCCCTTTGGGGGTCGAACGACCCTTTCACAGGGGTCGCCTAAGCGCACGCTAGCCCACCATGCCCCCTTTGTTACCTCATCGTGCGTGGGGAGGGGGCGGGGGTCGTGGCGGCGGTCACGGCATTAGGAAGTTTGAGAACCACTGATTTAAATCAAATCAAATCCACACTGTCAACAAGCCTCCTTTTTATACTGATCTAACCCCATTTCAAAGTCTTTGTTTGACAAACAGTGCAACATAGCTGTGTACCTTCAATGATAATCCCTCATATGAAAAACTGTTGTTTTGTGCTTGGTCTTGGACCACAAATATATTTTGATTGATTTGGAAGTATACAACCTTTCGGAGACTGCGACTTGGAAATCTGCAGCAGAAAAATGGCTTAAAGATTTTCAAGACGGTATAAAGAAAGAAAACAAAACAAAAACTGAAATGATGTGTGTCAAAACAATTATTTTTAAAAAGGTGCCTTTTTATGTCTTATAATGTAAAAAGACTGTTCATATTCCGTCTTATTAGAAATGTGCAGTGGGAAAAAGGAACTGACTGTGAGAAATATTTTTGGCAAAAGCAACTCCACATTTCAAATATCTACTCCAGGATTATATCAAAGAAGTATATTATTTGATAAATATGAAAAATCCAAATCTGTTATAATTTCTGATAGTATAGTCTTTGTTAATGTTAATGTACTATAAATGCTGCCAAAGATACATGACAGGATTACCCGTAGTTAGGAGCCCACATACAAAAATACCTTAATTAACCAGAAGAATGCAATAGCTCCATGGAAACAGCTCTTTAAAATAGTCTTTTGTACTTCCAGAAATTTCTTTATTTTCAAAATATTTGCTTTTAAATAATCTACCTAAATATTCATTTTCGTACAGTGTAGTTACAAAGAAAAATGTATGTATTTTCAAGAAGAACAGAGGATTATTTTGAGTTGCAAGCTGATTAGTTACAATATTGCACATCTTTAATTATATAACTATCAATTCCTATATAGGATTTATGACTCCTACATTATCATACGTTGAGACAAAAAAACCAGAAAATAAAATACCGTCGACCACGGTATCCTTCTGTGTCGATTAAGTGAGCTGGGAGTGGGTGGCACCGTTTTGCGGTGGTTCTCCTCCTATCTCTCTGATCGTTCACAGTCAGTGTTGGAAGGGGGGCAGAGGTCGACCCCTAGGCCCCTTGAGTGCGGGGTGCCTCAGGGTTCGGTCCTCTCTCCCCTTTTATTTAACATCTACATGAAACCACTGGGTGAGATCATCTGATGGCATGGGGTGAGGTTTCAACAATACGCTGATGACACCCAGCTGTACATTTCCACCCCTCGTCAATTCAGTGAAGCGGTGGACGTAATAGACCGGTGCCTGGACGATGTAAGGGTCTGGATGGGAGTTAACAGACTCAAGCTAAACCCAGATAAGACCGAGTGGATGTGGATATTACCTCCGAAGGACCAGATCGATCGTCCTTCTGTGGTTCTGGAGGGAGAAAACTTAATCCCCTCAGAACAGGTTCGCAATTTGGGTGTCCTCCTGGACTCACAGCTGAGATTAGATCAACACCTGACAGCAGTGGCCAGGGGGACCTTTGCACAGGTACGTCTTGTGCACG
>QLTV01002116.1:754178-769484 GCA_003457575.1 Thermophis baileyi | reverse complement strand
GACTACAACTGGTCCAGAATGCAGCTGCGCGAGCAGTCATGGGTGTGGCAAGGTACACCCACACAAGTGCCATCCTTCGCGAGCTGCATTGGTTGTCGATTGCGCTCCGGTCACAATTCAAGGTGTTGGTTGTTACCATTAAAGCCCTACATGGCTCAGGACCAGTTTATCTGCAGGACCACCTTATACCACATTCCTCCCATCGACCAGTGAGATCACACAGGGTTGGCCTTCTTCAGGTCCCATCGGCCAGACAGTGCCGGCTGGCGGGACCGCAGGGGAGGGCCTTCTCTGTAGCCGCTCCGACTCTGTGGAACCAACTTCCCCCCGAGATCCGTACTACCCCCACCTTACTGGCCTTCCGTAAAGTCGTTAAGACCTGGCTTTTCCGGCAGGCCTGGGGCCAATAGTTGTTCTGATTGGCCCATGTATGGTTGTGTGGATGTTTTATTTTAATATAGATATGTTTTTTAAAAAATGTTTTTATATGTTTTATTATTATTTTTTTACATGATGTAAGCCACCCAGAGTCCTTCGGGAGTTGGGCGGCATATAAATTTTATAAATTAAATTAAATTATAAATTAAATTAAATTAAATTAAATTAAATTAAAATCCAGAAAATAAAATAATCAAATTATTATCTTTGTATGCACATCATTATCCTGTAAGTACCATGAATGTGGAAGAAAACCTATATTTTCTTAAGCATATTAATGATGTTTGACAATACAGTTAGTCCTTGGGCTACAACAGCAATTGTTATTGGAATTTCTATTGCTAAGCAATGCAGTTGTAAAGTACATGTGACTGTATCACTTAACAATGGCAATCCCTGTTAATACCAGTTGCCTAGGGCTGTGTGGATCATTAAGTGGGAAGAGGTGGGAGTCCCACCAAAAGCAAGTTGGCATGTGTGAGAACTGCAGGTGAGAGCTACTGGTAGGCAGGCTGGTGCCATGGGAAGGTGTGTGGGTGCTGTAAGTAAGTGCTATGGCACATGACATAGTGCAGATGACATAGGCAGGAGCTATGGCCTATGCAATTTACGCATAAGGATCAGACATCAGATGTCACTGCATAACTGCAACGTTAAAATGATGGCACAATCATAGACATCATCATTCTGACATTACTATGACTTGTTATAGATGCTACTGATCATAATTCCTTAAGATTTGAAAAATATAAGCTCCCTTTCAAGTTTTGGCCATGTCACTTTCCAACCAAAGAAAAAGCATAATGTCATTGTTAGATAAAAGAAAGCATATGCTGATGTCTTGTTACTTAAAGCAATGAATCAGAATGAATGCTGGTGGAAAACAACAATATATACAGTATTGTTTGTACTTGTGCATCTATTTTCTTACACATATATTCAATGAAAGCAATTATCCAATTAAATAATTATTTTCTTAATTATTATTTCTCATAAAATCTAACACAAAGTATCCATCTGAAAATTGATACACGTAAAGTAGACTACAACCAGTACTATTAATCGAATTTGATATAAACAGAATGAGATTTGGCAAAGTTACTTTAGTTTAAAATTGCTAATACTCATCGTAACTTGGCCATTGCTTTGAGCTGTGGCATACAGACCTTTGATTTTATTTTTAATGGTTGGAATACTTGAAAAATAAACAGGATAGATTGTGTTTTGGCAAATGAAAAAAGTAAGTGGAGAAAGGAGGGAAAGATAGAAGACGTCTTGAGTAATAAAAGGAAGGGTTTGTAATTTTTTTAATTTATTAAGCTTATACTGTATGCCACACATCTTGCCTATAAGTGACTCTAGGTAGCTTAATCATTATGTAGTATCGTCTGACATGAGCACACACGATAGGAACCATTTCCGAGCCAAAACTCACAAATTTTGCTCTTCAACCCAGAAGCTTTTATGCTATAGAGCAGTGATGGCGAACCTTTTTTGGTTTGCGTGCCAAAAGGGTGTGTGAGTGCATGCTAGTGCGCGCGCTCGTGCCCACACCCATTCCCCCCCTGCACATGCGCACAACACCCGCGCTGCCACTGCGCATGCGCACACACACCCCGCTGCCCCCGCGCATGCGCACAGGCCTCACTGAAGCCTGGGACGGTAAAAAACGGCCCAACAGGCAAACCGGAAGTTCGGGAAAACAGACTTCCGGTTTGCCCGTTGGGCCGTTTTTCGCCCTCCAGAGGCTTCAGAAGGCTTCCCTGAAGCCTCCAGAGTGCAAAAAACAGCCCAGCGGGCAAACCGGAAGTCCGTTTTTCCGAACTTCCAGTTTGCCCGTTGGGCCATTTTTCGCTCTCTGGAAGCTTCAGGGAAGCCTCCTGAAGCCTCCAGAGCAAAAACAGCCTTCCCCAAGGCTGAAAATCAGCTGGCCAGCACGCGCATGCGCGCTGGAGCTGACATAGGGCAACGCCTCGTGTGCCCTCCGATATGGCTCCGCGTGCCACCTGTGGCATGCATGCCATAAGTTCACCATCACTGCTATAGAGCCTTCCAAAAGGCAATTGGAATTTAAATTTAAATTTTTTACTAATACTACATCTGCCATGATTTGCTGACCTCACCATTGAAAGACTACCAATTTTGTGCTGAATGGAATAAGAACTGGTTGAATCAATGTTACTTATATATTTTTATATGTTTTTCTAGGTGCATATGTAATATGTTCTTGCTTTATTGATCATGTAATCTCTTTAAGAATCAAATTGATATTAGTGTTAGTAAACAATTTGTGTTTACTAATTGCTTGCAGGACTTGCACTTTGAGAGTTGGTTCATGGCATGAAGACTGTAGGTGCCTAGACTCACTACAAAATAATGGAGGCCAAAAATGGAAATAACAGCAACAACAATTTCATTATCTTTTTTCCTTATAGAATAAAGTAGAGTGTCTAAACAAGAAGAGCATTGTATGGAATCTTGGTGTAAGTTCTACATCAAAACTATGATGTTTCATTTCCAGGAATGTGTCTGTATATTATGAAGGATCTCTATATTTCCCTTGTTAGGTATCTTGTTTCCCTATCTGCTGCAAACATGTCTTTCTACATTTGCGGTCTTATATAGACAGTACATGCTTGGTCAACATACTATACAAGACTCTTTCAGCCCACCACAAAGAGTCGTGGAGAAAATAGGAGGGAAGGAGTATTAGATATGCTTGGTCCCATGAGTTATATATAAAAAAGGCAGAATAAAAATATAATTACGAGAATAATAGCAGCTACGTAACTTGGGTCTCTTGTTTTTTGCCAGAATGCAAAAGACCAATTACTCACTGTAAATTACTAGTTTTGGACAAATAAATGATCATTTGGACATTATCCAGCTGTAGGTTATTTTTTGTTGAGTTATTTTTGTCATGACATATTGTTAAGAGTAGTAAATGGGATTAATACAGGGGAAAAAACCCAAGAAAAGTAACTGCAAACGGTAGTAACAACAACACCCCTTCTTACTGCCAAGAAAACACAACATAATAGTCAATTAAAAAAGGAGACTTATAAAGGCAGTTAAAATCATATTAAAATCAAACTTAAACAACTGTAGGTAAAGAAAATGGTCTTGGCCTTCTTCCTAAGAGCAGGAATAGCAGGGACCTAATACAATGTTTAAAGGAACATTATAATGTGTGGACTTCCAGAATTCCCCAGCCAGCATGGTTGAGAATTTTGAGAGTTGCAGACCTCGTATCTTAAAGTTGGCATGGTTGAGAAACACTGCATTAACCGCTCCTCTGTGTTTAACAAACAGACTTTGAATTGTTACTAAAGCTTCTGGACAAATTAATACCAAGATAAGAAATCCCACATCTATTATTTGTTTCTTTTACTGAACAATATTTATAGTCCACATAAAGGCCTCTGGCTAAGGAGCAACAAAGCCAATTTCATTATATGAAATTGATATAAATTTATAATCACAGGCATTCAAATGAATTAAGAACTGAAAGCTTATATAATTAAATGTATAAGCTTTAACTTACTTTAAAAAGTCATTTGTTCCTTTTTTGCCCACTACTAATGTTAAAAACTCCAAAAGGAGTTGTCCAAAAGGTTTCACCCATCACAGATTTACCGTAATTGATTGTTGTAATGGTCTTGTGATTATAGTATGGGTACATATATTTGAAGAGGTATCTGTTAACCATCAATCAATAAGCCTAATCCTATCCCATTTAGCAGGGGGAAAAATACAACAGTCAAATCAGCGGACATGATTGGTGCGCGCTCACATTTGCGAACCGGTAGCGAAGATAAGTGAAAACCATCCCTGGAGGGAAGAGTTATCCATAAATAAGGGCTGCCAGCGAGAAGGATTGTTATGTGCTCCATGATCCATGTAACTAATGAGGGGATGGGAGAGAATTTTCAGAAAACCCAATTTCCATAACCAAACTAGAGGAGCAGGTTCAGAAGTCCTGCAAGATGTGGTACAGATACTCCTCAACTTATTACCACAATTGAGCCCAAAATTTCTGTTGCCAAGCAAAAAGGTTAAGTGAGTTTTGCCCCATTTTACGACCTTTCTTGCCACACTTAAATCACTGCAGTTGTTCAGTTAGCAACATGGTTCTTCAGTGAATTTGGCTTCCCTATTGACTGCTTGTCAGAAGATAGCAAAAGGCGATCACATGATGGGGACATGAAAAGAGCCTCTATGGCCATCCCCCGGCACTGGTAATGTCACCGGCTAATAGCATTTAAACTTATATACCGCTTCACAGTGCTTTACAGCCCTCTCTAAGTGGTTTACATAGTCAGCATATTGCCCCCAACAATCTGGGTCCTCATCTTACCGACCTTGGAAGGATGGAAGGCTGAGTCAACCTTGAGCCTGGTGAGATTTGAACTGCCAAATTGCAGGCAGCCAGCAGTCAGCAGAAGTAGCCTGCAGTACTGCATTCTAACCACTGCACCACCGCGGCTTTTAATCCTTTCAACACGGAAGCACCTTAAATGGTGCCTCTGACACAAATGGGAATGGGACCTCTATCCTATTTACAGGTAGTTCTTGACTTATGACTGTTCATTGAATGACCATCTGAAATTACAATGGCACTGAACGAAGGGTTGTATGTGCCTGTCCTGAAATTCCAACTTTTGCAGGGCACCCGTAGTCACAATGACAAATATTTGGCACTTGTGTACATGCCACCCTTATGACTACAGGAGCATTGGAAGTCCTTACACAGTGGCCATTATACCTTTGCCAACTAGGTCACCTGGCATATGAAAACCTGGATTGGGAGGCCTTGATCAGCTAGGCCCACCAGCACATACTGTAGGTCTTCTCCCTGCCCCACCTCTCATGGGAAGCTTAGGCCTCTCCCCTAGAAAGAGCCTTAGAAACATCATAAGATGAGTACCAGCACTTATGATGTTCTGTGGCTCTTTCTAACTTTGGACATACTGCACTGGCTAGCTTCATACAGTAACAGTGCCTTGCATTGGCTGGGCATGATTACAGCTGCGAGGAAAGAGAAAGAGAAAATGGATCTGGGCAAATGGGTGGGGAGAAGGCCCAAGCCTTCTGGGAGAGTGGAGAGATGGGGAGACGGCCCAAGCCTTCTGGGAGAGTGGAGAGATGGGGAGAAGGCCCAAGCCTTCTGGGAGAGTGGAGAGATGGGGAGAAGGCCCAAGCCTTCTAATAGTGGTGGGGAGGTGAGATGGTCCAAAACTTTCTGGAGTTCAGGAGCAAGGAGAAGGGCCAAGCATTCTGGGAATGGTGGAAAGGGGGAAGGCCCAAGTTTTTTAGCAGTGGGGTGGAGGAAGGTCAGTATACCTGGTTGGCTGAAGAATCCTGTTTTGCAGCAGATCGTCAAGCATCACCCAGGGCCTCTTTCGCCCTGAGGCACAACCACAATGGGGAAACTGAATTTGCAGTTGTTGAGTGACATGGTTATGTGGGTGACTTGCTTAATGACCACAATGACTGAAAACCCAAATTGCAGGCTCAATTGTGGTCGTAAGGCAAGGACTACCTGCACTTCTTCCATGATTAAATTACCTGACTGTATTCTGGAGATTATCTTTGTACAAGATCCCAATAGTGAGCCTTTTCTAAATAAAACCTAGCTTAAAACATTGGCTTCGGGGGGGGGGGGGAGTATTCAGCACTGAAATATTGAGCAAATGTTCTTGAGAGTCTTTCATATTCTCTTTTCTCTTTCTTCGAGCTTTTTCCCTCTAAAAATGGTTTAGGAGTATTCTTAGGTTTTCATAGAGATAATTAATTTATGTTTGCAAGGGGATAAATGTTTAAAATTAAGAAGCCTTAGTATTTGTTTTTCTGACTTTTAATTAGAATTTGCTAGAGATATTGTGTTACTTTCAATTAGCTACTTCTACAGACGACATAGTCTGTCTGTTCAGGAACTTCAGAGAAAAAGTAAATGTTTAATCTTTTCCAGTATTTAATTCCCATTCGATTTCCCATAAATTAGTTAGTTCATTTAAAAATTAACAATTTTTAAAAGCAGAATTAGGCCTGGTTGCTGGAAATAATAGCATGAATACCTACAGAACATATCATGATTTGTTATCTATATTATTTTAAATTTTGCAAGTATGAAAATGGTTATATGGTTCTTAGAACCTGGGAAATACATTAAGATAAGTTTACAGCAGTAGTGGGTTGTAAATCCGTCGCTACCAGTTCGCACGTGTGCTGGCGCGTGACGCTTCTGCGCATGCACAGAAGCGTCCTGGGCGGGTGGGCGGAGCCTCCCACCACCACCGCTACCGGTTCACCGAACCGGGAGCAACCCACAGCTGGTTTACAGATATTTCATTCTTTCCTTTATTTGAACTAAATTATAGGTGTAGCTGGATTAATTCATTAATATAATTAATACACATTAACAACAATGAAGCAAATGCAGATATAGTTTTGATTATAGGAAAGGTGATTACATTTCTCTTACAGTCACACTTTTTCTTTAGAAAAAAAATATATGATGGCTAAGCCTTTTTTCACATGCACATATGTTCAAACATACTATCTACACATTTATATCTTTCAGTATTTCCCAGCTGCAGTTAATTTTTTTCATGTAAATGCTTTCGTTCCCTAAGATGACACAAACTGTAAAGGAAAAAACTAAAACAGATCATCATAAAAAATTATGACTGAATTAAGTGAGGTGAAGTAAGTTACAGATGAGCTAGTAATCCATCAAAACAAACCAGAGTCAGCAAATAAATCAGTTGTATACCTGCTTTGAAATGACACATTTAAAATTATTACTTATTTATTACTAAAATTGTTATAAAATTTTGTAAAGAACTTTAATGTAGAGTGTTCTATGCTAAATAATAATAGTGTGTTAATGTGTTAATCAAATTGTATACATAAAATGTTATTAACTGGTCACTAAATAATTTATTTTTTCCTGGAAAACATTTTTCCGCACACTAATGGTGGTGGGTTCTTCTTCTAATATTGTAACCTAGAAGAAGAGTAACCTTGCCATAAGAAACACATAGTAAATGTAATAAAAATTGTGAGCAGATGTTTTCATTTCCACCAGTATCCTTTTTACAGGATTGTCATACTGGCAGTCCTTACTTAATGATGTTTAACTGGGATCAGAAATTGTTAAGCAGCATGGTACTAAGTCAAAAATTTACCTAACTACATTGCTTAGCAACAGCATTTCCAGATGAGACAAGGTGGCGCAGTCAGTACTGCAAGCTACTTCTGCTGCCTGCCGGCTGCCTGCAATTTGGCAGTTCAAATCTCACCAGGCTCAAGGTTGACTCAGCCTTCCATCCTTCCGAGGTGGGTAAAATGAGGACCCAAATTGTTGGGGGCAATATGCTGACTCTGTAAACCGCTTAGAGAGGGCTGTAAAGCAGTATATAAGTCTAAGTGCTATTGCTATATCCCAAAGGACCACATGGGTCCTTATGTGACTGTAACCTCTTCCTGTCATCCTTCTCAGTCAGATCAGATAGGAAACCCGACTAGACAAGCTAATTCTACTTTATTATAATACTGCATGAACACTATCTTGCAAGTCTCCCACCTCCTCTTTTACAGCCTGGTAAGTTAGGAAGGTTCCTTTGTGTTTCTTTCTCTGCCCGTTATGCAACTGCCAGGTATACCCTCTCTGAACTCTTTGTTCCCTAGGCAGCATCTCTTCCCCTGTCTTTCAACAAGATCATTTCCACATACCATTACACTTCCTGTTGGCTGCTCCATTGACTTTGCTTGTAGATGGTTGCAAATTGTGATCACATGACCACAGGGATGTTGCAACAGTCATAATTATGAGGTTCAGTCGTAACTACTAGTTTAGTGCAGTTGTAAATTCAAATGGTCGCTGAAAAAGTGGTTGTGAAATGAGCACCAGTGCAATTAAGCATAGTTAAAGGTTTTTAACTTATAGTTACACCTGATCTCATGGTAATATATACAAAGAGCAATTCATCAGTGTTAGATTTTTACAAAGGCAAGGATATGATACCTGGAGGAGGAGAATAGCAAGAAAGAGATTATTTTGAATTTTTTTCCCTTCCCTTGGAGTATTTTCTAGGTTATTTCTTCCAAAGCTTTCTAACGAAAGGAAAACATCTAGAAAGTTGCCAGGGAAAATTCATATGAAATATCTGTTGTTTAGGAATCAGTTAAGTACTGTAAAGTATTTTAAAACAAAGTTTCTAGTTTTACTTGTTTACTAGAGAATGGCTAACCTTTTTAAAAGTCTTCCTCCTCACTTATCAGATAATTAACATTTAAGATAAATGTGCTTAATACCATAAGGCCGTGATGGCGAACCTATGGCACGCGTGCCACAAGTGGCATGAGGAGCCATATCGGTGGGCACGTGAGCTCAGGTTTCCCAACTTGAAACGGGCCATTTCTGGCCTCCGGAGGGCCTCCGGGGGAGTGGGAAAGGCCGTTTTTGCCCTCCCCAGGGTCCTAGAAAGGCTCTGAATCATGGGGAGAGCAAAAAAACGGGACTTCCGGTCCAACCGGAAGTCGGCAAACGGGCCATTTTCTGCCTCCGGAGGGTGGTGGGGAAGGCCGTTTTTGCCCTCCCCAGGCTCCTAGAAAGGCTCTGAAGCCTGGTGAGAGCGAAAAACGGGCGTGCCATCGCGTGCCGGGAGGGGGATCACGTGAACATGCATGGGAGGCCTGCATCGAATTATGGGTGTGGGCACGTGTGCGTGTGACCCCCCCACGTCCCCCCTTTTGGCACGTGAACCAAAAAAGGTTCGCCATCACTATCATAGGGCATAATAACTGCACCACATTTTCCATTATTAAATACAATTTTGTTTTTACAAAATGATTCAATATGAGCTACCCTTAACAAAGAATTCTCTAATAAATAGAGGAGATAAGATATTCAGAAGAAACATATCCTAACTAGGAAAGAAAACAACATGAAGTAGATGTACATACACATACACAAACTTTCAAGTTGCCATTTGTTTCCATGGGGAGGAGAATTAATTATGGAGTGGTTAATGTATTCCAATTAGCAATTGCTGTTTAAACAAGTAGCTCTGAATCTTAAAGACAGCGGATTTGGATTCTAAAAACACAAAATGCCTCTTTCCCATCCTATTTGAGGAAGTACTACTGGCATAAATACCAGAAGGTATTCCCAGTGGTGGGATTCAGCTGGTTCACACCAGTTCACACAAACCGGTAGCTAACCTTTTCTGCAGTTTGGCGAACCAGCTGATCCCACCATTGGCTGGCCCCACCCCGCACCTCTCTCCTCCCAGCCACTGCTCGCATGGCTGGCTTTTTGCCTAGGTTTGTCTGGCTGCGGGGGGGGGGGGGAGGAATGGACGAGGGCCTTAGGAGGCGGCGTCTCGCCTGCCACAGCTGCCAGTGGGCGAGGGCCGGCCAGGGTCTGCAAGGCTGCGCTGCCCACATCACCCCTCCACCAGCCGGCCCTCCCCTGGCCACCTGCCAGCCATGCCCACCCAGTCACATGCCCACCCAGCCATGCCTACCCAGCCGATCATTAGGGCAGAGAACCAGTTGTTAAATTATTTGAATCCCACCACTGGGTATTCCTGTATCTGCTCTGTGAACATAAGGAGAGTTTTCAAGATAAACATAAGCACTACATCATTGGAGAGAAATCTGTCATAGTTCAACCTCCTCCAGAGCATCTTGAGATAATAGTATTTGCCTAAGTTTCATAAACATGCCAGATAATACAAAATGCATATCCTAAATTATAAATGACCTAATTTATGTTGATAAAACTTGGTAGAGTAGCAACAAATACCTTGGAATATTCAGATTACTGTGACATGTCTATACCTAGAAAAATCAGAATGTGCAGGCAATGGTCTTTTCTCTAAGGAAATCAGTTGCATCCCAAAAAAGCAGAATAGAAAGAATATCGACACTTTTGAATTTTAGTGTCGTAGAAGGTTCCTAAGAAGCCCATGATTAACAAGGAAATAAATGAATGGATCACAGAACAAATCAATGCAGAATTCTCATTTGAGGCACAAATTTTATTTCAGCATATTACGTGAAGTCTCAGATCTTGTGAGAAGTCTATAGTGCTTGGAAAGGTGGAAGAGATGAGAAGAAGGGGATTTATTTAATTTATATGCTGTTCAACTCCCAACAACTCTAGGCACTGAGGAGTCAAAGTTTCTGAATAGATAAGCACAAGTTTTTTTTTTTTTAAAAAAATGCTACCTGTATATTTTATATATCAAAATCTTCTTTAACATTTTAGGAGATGTCACATTCCTGAATTGTTTTCTACCCATTTTTCAAATGGGTATTTAAACACTCCTACAATGCATTCCTTAATGAAGACAAACAGAATGTCCATTAAGAAGCCACAATCTCCCAAATGTTTAGAAGGCTGGAATGGTAGGAGATTTCTCCCATGTTTCCTCCCTATAATTATCATTCTGCCCGTTTACTTATTTGTGACTTTTCCTGCCTATTTCTTTCCAATCAAATTTGTACATGTCCTATGGTTCATATGAATCAGGAAGACAAAACGTGTGTGTGTGTGTGTGTGTGTGTGTGTATGTGTGTGTGTGTGTGTGTGTGTGTGTGTGAGAGAGAGAGAGAGAGAGAGAGAGAGAGAGAGAGAGAGAGAGAGAGAGAGAGAGAGAGAGAGAGAGAGAGAGAGAGAGCTATCTCTGTATGAAGGAAGGAGGAATGAGGGAGATAAAGAGTAGGGTTAAGAATCTGATCAAAGCAGAAGGATGAAAGGAGTAAAATGACAGCTTTGATTATGTTGGTCTACAACCATAGTAATGATTTGATATGATTTGATTTGACAGCTTTAACTGTGCATAATATATAACTCTCAAATCGTGTAGCTTTCACAATTAAAAACATTTCCCCGTAACTCTTCTCCAGACCCTCAATCAAAACCAGAAGCTGCAAATTTTTCAACTACTCTTGAATAGGGGCATTTTAGAGACCAAAATCTTAAAAATCTCCTGGTGGTTTTTAAGCAAAGCATATGTTCTCCTAATCACAATGATTAAAAGTTTATTGTGACATCATGATAGAAGATTCACTCTTGTGTTAAGTGCAATACAAAAGGGTTGGAATTTGCATTAACACTTATTTTATCTGCTGCTCCCGGCCCTTTTTTCCTATCATCATTATAGAAAGATTAGCAATTAGATTGCTTAAGGTTATAACTTTCTTATGGTTGGGTTATGTATTGTTTTCCTAATTGATTCAAGAATCTTCTATTGATGGAAAAATTGTATTAAAAATAGTATAAGAAGAACAATTTTGATTTTTAAAAAGTGATGCCTCAGTTGCAGAATATCAATAGTTGCATTTCTCTTTACTAATTAATATCTTTATGTAGTTTAACAGAGAATCACTGCATAAATGTGTTACAGCCCTCAACAAAACCTACCAAAATATTATATAAACAATGCAGATCAATATTTGTAAGGTAACCAATTTATATTTTATGTATTATAAAAAAGAAGAGGCAGGAAGTAATACTGATCTATCAGTACAATAATCATTACTTCATTGCCTATTTTATACAATCTATTTAGCTAATCATATGGACACATATTCTGCAGTAGAAGAAGGGCAACATTGCAATTAACCATGAAATAAGTTAACATATAAAACTTTCCTAATAACATTCTTTCCAGTACAAATAACTTCTACAACTACATCTACTCTGACTGCAAATTTTATAACACGACAGAGTTTATATTTTTGCTGTTTCTTAAAAATGTAAGATTCAGAACTGGAAACAAAGATCTAGAAATATTGATCCACACTAAGATAGCATTTTATCGTTCTAATTCAGGTCCAAAAGAATTATGCTTCTTAGAGACAAAAAAGTCCTGTTATACTACTAATTACTTTTTACTTAGCTACTCTGACATTCACCATAGAAAAATAATGTCTAGATTATTGATTATATGGGGACATCACTGAAGAATATTCAGGAGCTACAGTTGGGAGGGTGATTGCAACATTTTGCCCAGTGGTAGGTTGCTACTGGTTCGGACCGGTTCACACGAGCCGGTGGTGGAAATTTGGCTCTGCTCGCTGAACCGGTAGTGATGGCCGGCTTGCCACGCCCCCGAACCGGTTACCTGGTCGCCGCTGCTTGAAAGCGGCTGGCAACGAACCCTCTGCGCATGTGCAAAGGCTTCTGCGCATGCGCAGAGGGTCAGTACACAGATGTAACGTGCGAAGCGCGCACTTCCGACGCACGCACTTCCGAACCGGTAGGGAAGGTAAGAGAAACCCACCCCTGATTTTGCCCTGCTTCATCTCCAAATTATGTAACCTGCATCTAAAATTTATATTGCTAAAACAGGTATTTATTTTATTGGAGCATTCTGACAGAAAATTGCAATCGTGAGGAACCCAACCATTTTTCCTTTATATTTCATTCAAATTGAAAATAGAAGCAATGTCCAATAGTATATTTTTCTTATTTATTGAGCAGTATGCAATAAGTTGCTTGACTTATTTGATACAATAAGGACATCCTCCCTAGGACAATGTAATTATCTAACACTGATAGCCAAGAAAGTATTGAAAAAAAATTAATAAAATCTGCCCTGAGAGAAAATACGTTTTTGAACATTACAGTTCAAAATCTAATTGAATTTGGAAATTATAACTGATCCAATAATATACCAGTGTAGTTTAAAATTTGGATGGTCTTGGTATGTTACAAACTGTTCAGGTATCAGTTCATTTCAACTTTACATGTTCAGACATATATTTAGATTTGTCTCAGTTTAATTTTATCAAATAACATAAGTTAATTATGGTACCAAGGTAATGCTGCATCAGAATATTTCAATACTATTTGGTACTACAATACCAAGACTGCTAAAATAACTTTTAAAATGTAATTCAGATTTACATTGCTTCTAGAGGTTAATAGATTACTTTATATCTCAGATAAACTATCTTTAGATATATGTGAAAAGTTAAAATTATGTTGTATCCTGAAGCCCATAATTTTGGAAAATTACTTCAATATCCATTTCAGTTAATAACTGGATGCTTACTCCATTTTGATCATCAAAGAGTTAGTATCACCATGATGTCTTGTACTACAGTTCCATTTGTTTCCTATTTCAAAATATCAGGAAGAAACACCCTCAGTTTTTTTGCCCCAAAATTACCAAATCTAAAAGATAGTTGGGCTCTTTAAATTTGATTAGTAATTTAATGTTACTTATGATGTAAAATATTGTCTACTAGAAACAAGATGACTCATTTTTCTTTTTTAAATAATTTTTATTCAACTTTTTTAACTTTAAAATCTCAGTTCCAATTTTACAGCAATCCTGTTTACAATTTTTTCAGTTGTGGCCTATTATTTTATACATTATGTGATTATTTATATACATATATATAAATACATAATACCTTTAACTTTTAACATTATTTGTTATGTTCTTAGGTATATACAGTTTTTCATTTTAATATGATTCCTGGGTACTCTTTATGCATTAATTTTACATCTAGTTTCTAGCCAATTATACCACATATTCCAGATCTTATAGTACTCTGTTTCCTCTCTTTCTTTTAATTCCATAGTTAATTTAATCATTTCTGCACAGTCGAGCACCTTTTTTATTATCATTGCATTTGAAGGAGTGTTTTCTTGTTTCCAGTTCTGAACAAATGTGATTCTGGCTGCGGTTATTATATGAAGTATGATATATTGAATCTTTTTGCTTAGATTTTCCTTTATAATACCCAATACAAATAACTGGTTTCATCTCAATTTTTTGTTCCATAATTTCTTCTAACCATTTTTTAATTTTCGTCCAATATTTCTTGGCTTTTGGGCAAGTCCACCACATATGATAAAATGTCCCTTGTTCATGATTACATCTCCAACAGTTTGCCGACCTATTTGGAAACATTTTAGCCAGTCTTGCCGGGGGTAAATGCCAACAACAAAACATCTTGTACATGTTTTCTTTGTACGCTGCTGACATCGTTAATTTGTAATTTTCCTCCCATAATTTTTCCCAGTGTTCCAATTCAATGTTGTATCCGACATTTTTAGCCCAAATTATCATAATCTCTTTCACTGTTTCCTCCTCCATTTTAAATTTTAAGAAGCAGTTATATGCCTTAGTTATCATTTTTTCTTCTGTCCCCAAAATTTTATCCAATTCGTGTTGTTCTTTTTGGAAGCCGTATTGTTCTAAGTCTTTTTTATACCTTGTCTGAATTTGTAAATATGGCCACCAATCTATTTCTATTCCTTGTGCTTTTAAGTCTTGATTAGATTTAAGTTTCCCTTGCCCATCCAATATCTCTTTATACCTCACTACCTTATTCAGATCTAATACACTGGGATATATCATTGCTTGCATTGTTGATAGCCACATTAGGATTCTAGTAGTAATTTCTCTTAATTCTCCCCCAAACCTCTAATAGGGCATCTTTCACCTGATGTCTCTGGAAGTATGGGATTTGTTCTTCCCTTCCCAAATAAATGTGTGCCAGCCAAGCTGTAAATCATGGCCTTCTATTGTTAATATCCTTTTATTTTTTAGAGTTATCCAATCTTTAAGCCATGTTACGGCTGCTGCTTGGTGATAAAGTTCCCAATCTGGGAGTCCAAAGCCTCCCTTGCTTCTACTATCCTGTAAGAGTTTTAATTTTATTCGGGCTTTCTTCCCTAGCCAAATACATTTTAAAATTGTTTTATTTAGTTCTTCAAAAAATTTCCTTCCTAGTTTTATCGATACCATTTGGAAGAGGAATAAGATTTTAGGTACCAGTAGTATATTCATTTTAATTGTGGCAATTCTTCCGATTAGTGATAGTTGTAATTTCTCT
>QLTV01002116.1:721836-753762 GCA_003457575.1 Thermophis baileyi | reverse complement strand
CGTCGCCTAAGCACGCGCTAGCCCGCCATCCTGGTGCCATGCCCCCTTTGTCACGTCGGTGGCAGGGTGGGGGTCACAGGGGGGTCGCAGCATTAGGAAGGTTGAGAACCACTGTTCTAGGGGGTCTTCTATGATAAAAACCAGATCGTCAGCAAACGCCTGTATTTTATATTCTTTTTTTATTCTTAATCCTTTTATTTCCTGTTTTTGCCTAATCTGTGTCAGCAGCACTTCTGGGCATTCTTGTCTAACCCCTTTGGCTATATTAAATTTCTCTGTTAATTCTCCATTTACTATTATTTTTGCTATTTGGGTGGAGGATATTGCCTTAATCATCCCTATAAATTTTTCTCCAAAATTCATAGTTGGGTAATGAGAAACTGCTAATTTAGGTTATCGAACGCTTTTTGTGCATCCACAAATATCAACACTGTCTGTTTCTCGGGGTGGGCTTCATAATATTCTAACATACTCATAATCATTGTATTATTTCTTAATTGTCTTTTTGGAAGAAACCCATTTTGGTCAGAGTGAATAATTTCATTTAATATTTTTTTGAATCTTTCCACTATAATCATGACAAATATTTTATAGTCGGCATTTAGTAATGAAATTGGTCTATAATTTTTAATCTGCTGATTGTCGGTATCCTCTTTTGGTATTGTTATGAATGCCTCAATTCATGAATTTGGTAGTATGGCTTGCTCTAGCACTTCATTATACAGTTCCAACATTAGTCCCTCGAGTGGCTCTTGAATTTTTTTGTATAGTTCAGCAGGAATCCCATCTGGTCCCAGTGTTTTATTATTTTTTTGTTTTTTAATTGCCTCCATCTCCGTCATAGTTATTTTGTCATTTAACATTTTCCTAGTTTCATCCGGTATTGTCGGCAAATCCCTCTCTTCTAAGTATTGCTTAATATTTTCTTCTGGAATATCCTCTTGGCTATATAAGTTTTTTTAAAAAAATTGAATTTTTTTTCTTCCTCTGACTGATGATGAAGATTTCCATTCTCATCTGGTAGTTGTTGTATTGATTTTTTCTCTTTCTCTTTCTTCAGTTTATGTGACAGCCGTCTCCCTGGTTTGTTTGCGTATTCAAAGAAGTTTTGTTTCATCATTCTAAGGTTTCGTGCCATTTCTTCCTGTAGCATTAAATTAATTTTGTGTTTCACTAGATCTCGCTCTCCTTTAATTTTGTTGTTTTGTGGTTCTTTTTGTAATCTACATTCTAATTCTTTACGTTTTTCCTGGAGTGCCATTTGTTGTTTCTTCTCCTTATTTCTCTGCGCCACATAAGCTATTGTTAAGCCCCAAATATGCGCTTTAGTTGTATCCCATAAGTTTTGTAACGTTTGTTCTTTCCGATTTTTTCTGAAGAATAATTCGAGTTCTTTTACCATCATTTGCACATAAGATTTTTCTTTTAAAATCTTCTGATTTAATGTCCATCTCATTCTTTTTCTGTGTCCCTTCCATTTTACTTTTAGGGGGTTGTGGTCAGCCCATGTGTTCGGAAAACTCTCTATTTCTTCTATATCACTGATCAATTCTGGATTCATTCACGTCATATCAATTCTCGACCAACAATTATGGGGGTTAGAGAAAAAGGTATATTGTTTCTTCTTTGGATTTAGTTCTTTCCATGCATCTCATAGATTTAACTCTTGAATCATTCCAGAGAATGTATTTGGTAATATTCTTCTTTTCTTCCTATTTCCCCCCCCCCCCGCTCATATAATCTCTCTAATTATCCACCACTGCATTGAAGTCACCTATTAGGCATAAATTATCCAGTTCTAACTCTATTATTTTCCGATGTAATTTGTGGTAAAATTTCTTCTTGTTGGTATTTGGTGCATACAGTATATTACTGCTAGGTTTTTGGCTTGTTGTTATTTCTATCAATAGAGTTCTTCCTTCTTCATCAGCATAGAGTTGTTTCAGGTTTAACCATTCTTTTATATATACTGATATACCTCTTTTCTTTTTCTGTGCCAGGGCCAGATGGAGTTTCCCTAATTTTTCCCTAATCATTTTTCATACATACCCAAATTAGACTAAAAACGTGAGCCAAAGATAAAGTTAAATAGATTTCAGAATTATAATCCAATTGTTCTGCTTTATATTTTCCATTGTTAGAATAGCTAGTAATAGCAATACTCTGCAATGTGATGGCATTTATTTTATAATTCTTTTAGTGATACAACAGGAAAGTGAGCAGAACAGAAAAGGCTGGTAAAATGTATATGAAGGCATTCATGATTTCTTTATGTCCTTAATGTTCCAAAACATCCTTTTTAATATCCCATTAACAGGGTTCTTTTTGTAAGTTATAATTTTTAAAAATGGTTTCTCCCTATTGATAGCACAGTAACACTACCAACTACCATATTAGAAATTTTAATGTATTCATTTGATTTTGCAGTCATGTTGTAAATAATCAATAGAATACTAAAAGTCTTGTCATGACGTTTATCAGGGCTAAACGGTGTATCGTAAGGCAATAATGTTTTTAAGCAAGTACCTCAAATAGGCTAACTTACAGAATTGGGCCAAAATCCCGTAACCATGACTCCCTAGGGGATGAAATTTGAGAAAGTTGCATCTGCTTCAGTGCTACTGGCTGCATCTGTACTGCTGCGCTGCTGCTGTAGTCATGTGATCTTCAAATTCAAAATTCTGTTATAGTTTTCTAGCTGGTTTTGTAATCCCTCGCTCCTTCCCTCACTCAGCAGCAAGGAGTGGTTTCATCATGTGGTTCTTAAGAAGCAAAGACTTTAATGTACTTCAAGAAAGGACCGGATATTCATGTCAACTCTGAAGTGAACCTGGCTGAAGCCATCTTGTGTTGCCTCATAGTTGCCACGAAGCCTGAGGGGGGAAAGGGAGGGGGGAAGTAGATAGCCGGCTAGCTGTCAAAACAAAAAGTTTTCCTGTGGGAACAAGGTCATTGTAACAGTTGACTGTTGAAGGAGGAGACGAGCCTGCTGTCCATCCTAATTGGACAATGTGACCGGGAGGGGGGATTTTACTCTTTTAATTAGATGAAAACTGCGGGAACTATTAGAGTTGGTGTTCACCGGCTGTGCCAATATGATATATCCAATAAACATGTTCTTTGAGGAATCTACCTGCCTCGGAGTTCTGCTTTCAATGGGTGCGTTACTCAGAACGCTGACATTTCACCTCATGAAGCACTACATAGAACAGAGATGCTATTGGCAAGTAAATGAATGACATATCGGGACTTATTGACATTTGAAAAAGAGGGACTTAAGATAACGACAAGAGAACAATTAGTAAGTGAAAGTTTTGTTTGTGACTGGTTTAATTATTATAGAAATTTTGAAAGATTTAAACTTGATTAAAAAAAGTTTTGTTTTCACAGGACTTAAAACTGAATTGGATATAAATTTATGTTCTGGAGATGACCACTTGATTATTAAAGTATATAAAATGTTATTCAAAATGAACCTGGAAGACAAATAAAGCACTAGATAAATGGGATAATGTATGGACTAAAGGACTACAATTTACTTTGAATTACAGTTTGAAAGAATTTTTTTATAAAATGATGTAAAATGATGGTATTTGACTCCAAATAGATTAGCAAAAATGTATAGAGGGACTTCTAACAAGTGTTGGAAATGTAATCAAAATCCAGATGCATTTTATCATATGTGGTCGTCTTGCAAGTATGTGAAAACATTCTGGATAAACATTATAATGATGATTAGAAAATACTTAACATACAAATATTAATAAAACCTGAAGCTTTTCTTTTAGGTATTATGGAGAAATCAATCGAAAAACAATTTGGGACGTTAGTTCTTTACATGGTGACTGCTGTGAGGATTATACTTGCTAAGCACTGGAAAGGAAAGGAGATGTTGACTGTTGAAGAATGGATTTTAAAATTAACTGAATTAGCAGAGATGGCGAAATCAACTGCCTTGATTAGAGATAATGGACTAGACAGCTTTATAAGAGACTGGAAGCTGTGAACTTTCTATGTGTTAAATACAATAACAGATAGTTAACAGAGGGATTTGAAGACTAGTGTAATATTTGGGCTAACCTGTTGACTTTTTTTAATTTTCTTTTTTATATGTATTAGAATGATGTTGGGTCGATTTGATTAATAGATAGAGACCTCCTCATCTGAAATATTTGTTTATTTAATATATTCTTCTTGTTAAATAGGGATGAGAAAGTTTATAACTATTTATAGACCCATTATGTAAGGGGAGAAGAATTTATCAGTTTTTTTATTTTTATTTTCAGCATCCAGCCAGGGTAAAAAAAAATTATATGTTTAATATTGGAAGTTTGGGTCGTTTTTTATTTTCCTTTCTTTTTTTCCTTTTATGTACAAATTTTTTTTCTTTTCTGGTTGTTACTGTTGGATGTATGGTTTTTTTTTTCTGTTTTTTTATTTTATTCCTACTGATAAACATAATAAATATATACATGAAACAATAATAAATATATACATGAAACAAAAAGGCCTAGATATTTTTATTGCTTTATGTGTACTTTCTCTGGCACGTAAACATGCACATGTATCTATATCCCATCTCTCTTCAGGAAGTCAAGCCACAGGTATAGTACTTCATTTTCCTACATTTCTACCCAGCAAAGTTGTGAGGTAAATTGGGATGAAAGTTCCCAAGTGAGCAGCTGGGGCTGCATTTGGATCTCTCTGGTGTCAATCAAATATATTAGCCACTACATCTTAGTCCTTGCCCATCCAGTTTCTTTTTCAACTGCTTCCTACTCTGAAACTGAGTGTAGACTGTCTCTCCTTTGACTACAGGAGATCAGGTAGACAGGTTCTGCCCAAGCCCTCAGGATCATCTAATCCTATTTTAAAACTTTTTCTGAGAGCATCCCACAATGTTCAACTGTTCTGAGAATAGCAACATACAACTTTGTGCTAAATTATATATAAATTAATAAAAAATATTGTCAGCATAATTATGCTGCAAAAGAGAGGGAGGATGTCATGGTCAAGAGATGACACCAAACATCATTGGAATGTGGCAAGGGATGTAAGAAACAAAGGATGTAAGAGCTGCTCGTCTCCAAAATCAGAATAAAGATACAAGAAAAAGATACAATGAAGATACAAGAAAAAGATGGAGAAAAAGGAAGATCAACTTGAGAATATGTGGCAACACAAATTACTGTGAGAATTCACTAACCCAACAATACCTGCCTTCAACAACGAGACCTCAAGACTGATAGTGAGGCACAGTGCATGACTTGTAAAATAAAATATTTCTGCTGAAGTTGGTGCCATGGCCAAAGTCTGCCCTCAATGTCATTTGTTCCGATTTTTTTTGGTGGGGGGGAAACAATTTCTGTAGTATGAACAGGAAAGGTCAGGATAGGTAATGAAGTCCTCAATTTATATAGCAATCATGAATCTACTGCAAACAGGTTCAGGAAGAATACCAGACAATGCAACTACCTCTTCCAAATGACATCTTTTGGCACTAAAGAAGTCCTTCCAACAAGGAACAGATGGAATCCTTCTGTGATTATTCAAGGATAAATCCATCATTTCAGCAGACATTTAATGACAGATCCCAACTGACAAGTCTAATTTATTCAACTTTATTTCATGGATCCTCAAGACACCGTAGAATTGATAATGGATATACTCCACAGTAATGTAATTCAACATATTATTGAATTATTGGAGAAACAGTACTTTGATAGCAAAATCTGTAAATTGTGTCCCAATTTACAAAATAATAAATTTGAGACATGCCAGAATTGTCATTTATGCTGACTGGAGACCAGCATTTGAACATGAGAGATTTAATGTACCAATTGCCAATGAAGTAGCCACTATTATACCAAATAACACTGAAACTGAACCAAGATCATGGCACACTATGTTGAAAGAATGAGGAGGTGGTTTGAAAATAATTTCAGAATTCCACCAGTCCCATGCTTTCAAAAGGAAGGAAGGAAGGAATAGGGGAAAAGGAGAAAGAAGGAAGGGAAAAGGGAAGGGAAGGAGAAAAAAAAGGAAGGAAGGAAGGAAGGAAGGAAGGAAGGAAGGAAGGAAGGAAGGAAGGAAGGAAGATAGATTTTGGATACTGTCTGCCATATTCCCATAAGAAAAGTCAATGGCGAAACTAGCATGAATTTGGAAGTAGCTCCTACTGCTTTTTTGTCCACTTGAAGTCATTCTGTTCCTGTTTAAGTAAGGAAATATCTCCGAAACAATGACCTAGCAAAGCATAGGTGGTCTCATAATAATAATAAATATTCCACATGAATTTAAGTGGGAGTTTTTATTTAAAAGCTTTTGTTCTATTTTACTCTTTGTTTTTTGTTTTTGCATTAATCAATTAGAATGTATAGTGAGTATTTTTAAAAACGTATAACACAGTAGTGGGTTTCTCTTACCTTTGCTACCGGTTCGGGAATGGGAGCACGTGGGCGTGCGTTCAACGCTTCTGTGCATGCGCAGAAGCTTCTGCGCATGCGCAGAGCATTTTTGATGACGTCCGGGTGGGTGGGCAGAGCCTCCCGCTGCCACTACAGGTTCGCCTGAATCGGTGCGAACCAATAGCATTCCACCACTGGTATAACATCAATACTCTGATATTATTTGTTGAAAAATGATTTTTCCCCTAAATCTTGTCAAGCCTCATGCAGATGGGCAAGCTCAAAGAAGCAAGAACCATACAGATTTTGCCAAGCATTAATGCTACTTTGGGATAAATATTAAAAAAAAATCTTTTAAATTATAAAAGGAATTTCCCTGCCTCATTTACAGTGAGCTCATTAAAGACAACATTTCCCACAACCTCTCACATAGCCTCCAGGCCCTGCACTTTCTTATACAATGTCTACAGTGCTGGTGGTTGACAAACCTTTATGAATGAGGCTTCAATTTTGTAATAGAGGTCTGAAAACGAAGAGAAAATTAACAAAAATTACCAATTTCCTAAGGAGCCACTTAGAATTTGACATGTAAGCCAGTACGTTTAGCTAAATATATCAAGACATTTTTTTCTAGTTTTTGTATGTTTTTATATTCAAATTGGTTTGCATTGCCTATTGTTCTCTTAGCAAGCCAGCCTCATGCTGGAGATTGTTTCTGGGTTATTTAAGAGAAAATAAATCAGATTTCCAGCCTGCATGGAATATGCAAAAATATCTGGATTTATGAAATTGCTTCCAACTTTTACATCATGTGGAAATGACTTATAATCTCCACCATAATAAATTCCAATTTTACACAATTCTGTGTAACCTTTATGAATTTGATATTTATGGGCAAGTGAAACACGGAAATGTAATCATTGGATATGCCCTATTGGTTTTAATAGGAATCAAGTACAACAAATTTAGATTTATCAGAATTGTCTGCTATTAAAATTGTCCCTTTTCTGAATTAGAAAGAAGTCCTCCATACATTGAATACAATAACAATCTCAGAAATGGCACATGGTTGTTTGCCCTTCCTAGCATTTATTCACCGTTTTACTAATTTCCATGTGGAATATATTCCCAAGAAAGAGAAACTAGCTACAAATTTGTGGACAGTATCCCTATGGATGCCAAAAACCAGCATAATATGGAAAGAAGGTTGTAGTCCAAGCTCTGTTTTTTTTTAATGTGTCTGTAACTTCAGTGGGTGATGAAAAGAATTGGATCTTGCATCAGAATGCTCTATATACCATCTTACTCAGTGGTGAAATCTAAATTTTTTTACTACCGGTTTTGTGGGCGTGGCTTGGTGGGCGTGGCTTGGTGGGCATGGCTTGGCTTGGTGGGCATGGCTTGGCTTGGTGGGCGTGGCAGGGGAAGGATACTGCAAAATCTCCATTCCCACCCCACTCCAGGGGAAGGATACTGCAAAATCCCCATTCCGTCCCCATTCCTGGGGGAAGGATATTGCAAAATCTCCATTCCCACTCCACTCTGGGGCCAGCCAGAGGTGGTATTTGCCAGTTCTCCGAACTACTCAAAATTTATGCTACTGGTTCTCCAAACTGCTCAAAATTTCCGCTACCGGTTCTGCAGAACCTGTCAGAACCTGCTGGATTTCACCCCTGATTTTACTGGGTTTTTTACTGGTTTTTACTCCTCCTTACTCCTTTAACACATAAGAAATGAAATGTTAAAAAAACACTAATATAAGTTTATAATGAGTAGCAAAAGGAGCATAACATTAAAGTTAAGAAGATACCCCAATAAAACAAAAGATCACACACATGCATACAGAGACATAAACATATTTATGTGGCTCATTGCTGTTTTTCCAGTAAATTCAAGATGACACTTTTTAAAAGGTCCCACATTTCAAGAAGAAATCATAGTCTAGATTTCAGGCAAATGCAATACTTCTAATATGGTGATATAATTTGAGTAATTTTTGTACAGACGTTTTCTGAATGTAAATATTATTCTTGTTTGTGATGGTTACTGCAAATGATTCCAATGGCAAACTCTATTACCATAGCTCAGATAACAGAGCATAATTAAATACACACACAAAATATAGATGGAATAAAGCAAATCATACCATCTGATTTACAGCTCAACACAAAATGAAAATTGGCACTTCAAATTCCATTCTTGATGTTACAGCATTTTAAAACTTAATCACAAGATCTTGTATTTTCACTTTATAGAGATGGAAACCAGCATAACATTTTAATGTGAAAATTTATGCAAATAAGGCTTGTTTATGATCACGCAGTATGGAAGTGAGACATTTGCATTGAAGTTCAAATCTGTAACTAAATGAATAAAAACATTTCCCCCGGGTCTAATATATTACTTTCTCATCCTTGCATTTCATATTTCAGACCTTAAAGACGGTGAACAATACCTGCAGTATTTTAACATTCACACTTTATGGCAAACATCATCAATATAACTATGATTATTATTCCAGCAAGCCTCGAAAATACATAATTTATATGAGATTTGCTACTTCCTCACAATACAGCCTCTGGCAAAGGCTAAATGAGACAGAGATTTGATTAAATGGTTGCAAAAGCCCATTTGCATTGCAGTTCTTTAAAGTATAATCAAACATTGCAATGAAAAGTTGAGCACCTCCAGGACCTGTTCAACTGGGCCCAAGCAAAATTGTACTGGATTTAAACTTTTCTTCTCTCAGTCTTCTCTTCTCCTGAAAGTCATCATTCCTACGTTTGATTAGCAATGCTGTAAAAAGAGAATCGGATCAATAATTTGGAGAATGTCCATGTTTATAGAAAATTCAGAAGGCGGTTGTGCCATAAACCGGAGATTTTAAAAATACATGAGCATTTCAGTCAAAGTCTCCCTTTGGTGAAAAATGTTTGTTTCTTTAGTTGTTGATCAAGAAGAATTTTCAGAAATCTTTCTCTCTCTCTCTCTCTCTCTCTCTCTCTCTCTCTCTCTCTCTCTCTCTCTCTCTCTCTCTTTCTCTCTTTCTCCTCTTGTTTCTTCTCATATCTCCCCTCTCTCTCTCTCTCTCTCTCCCTCCCTCCCTCCCTCCCTCCCTCCCTCCCTCCCTCCATGTCTGGTCCTATAATCGCAAAAAAACCCTTCATTCATTCATCTCTGACATTTTTGCCCAGGGGAATTTGGCCTCTGGAGCAAGATACATTTCCTACTCCTACATAGATCAATGAAATTCAATAACTGAATTGTCCTCCTACAGTCAGCCCTTCATGGTAAGCCAAGTAAAAACTCAGACAGATCATGGATCTCAGAAATGCTAATTTACTGGGAGTGGCACACTGTGCCAATTGCTCTCCTCCTGAACTACTTTCATTAAAATCTTAGGACTTGAATTCTGAATTAAAAATTTCAACTGGCTGGCAAGAATAATTGCTAGAGATATTCAATACTGTACGTTCACAAAGAGGCAAAGGAATATAGTCATATCTGGAAGAGTCAGAAAGTGTGACAATAGAATTTTTCTCTAGAAATGAAGAAGAAGAAATGGAAGAGGAGAAAGAATTCCAGAATACATAACTAAAAACTGAACATTGTTCTGGATGAAATAAGGATGTTGATCTAATTCCACAAACTTAATAGTTGATGGAAAAGCATGAACAGGATTTAACATTGCAATGTAATAAATAGCATATTTTGAAGGTATGCTCGACCATACTAAAAAGCAAGTCAAGGATAAAAAACATAAAATATAGAAAAATGAGGTCTACTAGTCCAACCCCTTGCTCGAGCAGGAGACCTTATATCAGTGATGGCGAACCTTTTTTTGCTCAGGTGCCAAAAGGGTGCGTGCGTGCTTGCCCACCCATAATGCAATGCCCACCTCCCGTGCATGCACGCACAACCCCCCCACCCTGCCCCCCCACACATGCATACAGGGCTCACTGACGCCTCCAGAGCCTGTGGATGGTGAAAAAGAGATTCCAGCTGATTTTCGGCCTTCCAGAGGGCAGGGGGAGGTCATTTTCACCTTCCCCAGGCTTCAGGAAAGCCTCCTGAAGCCTAGGGACAGTGAAAACAACCTTCCCCTCCGCCCTCCGGAAGGCCAAAAATTTCTGAACTTCCAGTTTGCCCGTTGGGCTGTTTTTCGCACTCCTGAAGCCTGGGAATGGCAAAAACGGCCTTCCCCAAGGCCGAAAATCAGCTGGCCAGCGCATGCATACGCACTGGAGTTGACATAGGGCAACGCCTCGCGTGCCCTCAGATATGGCTCCGCATGCCACCTGTGGCACACGTGCCATAGGTTCGCCATCACGGCCTTATATCATTCTGGACAAATGATTATCCAATCTCTTCTTGAAAATCTCCAGTGATAACACATACACAAATTCTGGAGGCAAGTCTTTCCACCGACTAATTGTTCTCATGATCAGGAAATTTCTCCTTAGTTCAAAGTTGGATCACTCTTTAATGATTTTCCACCTGTTATTTCATCATGCCCTCAGGTGCTTTGGGAAATAGGTCAAACCTCTCTTCCCTGGGAGATCCCTCAAGTACTGGAAAACTCATATCATGTCATACCCAGTCCTTCTCTTTTTTAGAGTAGACATACCTAGTTCTCCCAACAGTTCATCGGACAGTTTAGCCTCCAGACACCTTATCATCTTTGTTTCTCTTCTCTATACTCTTTCTAGAGTCACAACCAGGGGTGAAATGCTCCCGGTTCGGGCGTGCCTGCCGGTTGTCGGAGAGCCAGTAGCGACGGCAGCGCTAGGCTTCGCCCACCCATCCGGACGCTGCCATTTGGGTTCTTTTACCCTCTGCGCATGCACAAAGTGTTCTGCGCATGCACAGAGGGTAAAAGAACCCAAATGGCGGTGTCCGGGTGGGTGGGCGAAGCCTAGCGCTGCCGTCGCTACTGGCTCTCCGATGACCGGCAGGCACGCCCGAACCGGGAGCATTTCACCCCTGGTCACAAAATCTTTTCTGTATCATGGTGTCCAGAACTGGATAGCATTCCTGTTCTGTCTCCTATGGTGCTGCTTTTGGTAGGTTGGATTATTTGTTCCTTTTGCCTGACGAAAAATGCAAGGAATCTTCTCCCTGCATTATGCTGAATTACAGTATGACATGGTCACTCTGCCCCAAAGTTCTTGTAACTTAAAACCTTCTCTATTATTTCATCTTAATTAATAAGATTTAAATCTAGTATAGCTGACCCTGTAGTTCTGTCCTCTACTTTTTGGATGACAAAGTTGTCAGCTAGGCTCATCAGGAATTTGTTTGATCTCCCACTTACTGTAGAGTTTGTCTCCCAGTTGATGTCAGGATAGTTATAGTCCCCCATGACTACTGTGAGGAAACTGTGGTGAGTTTCCTGGACACCATAATTAACTGATTAGCAAAAAGTTTGTTTGTTTCCTCTGCTTGGCTGGGTGGCCTGTAGTATACACCTATGTCAATGTCATTCTTTTTTCTTTTTATATTAACCGAAATGCTTTCAAGGCGGCTTTCATTCTTGTTTTTGTGCATTTCTGTAAACTAAACAGATTTCAGAAACTGCTCAGTCAGCTGAGAGTGCTTATGACACTGCTATAAAAAATGAGAGTGATCTTGGAAGATATTATAAACATGAAACATGAACTTGGGTAATGTTCGGGGTAGAAACAGAAGGAATAACTTAAGGCTCAGAGGCATTCAGGTGAATATAGAAAGAATGACTTATTAGGATATCTTATTCCAAAAATTAATGAAGTGGTACCAGAAATGCAACTCACTGAGAAAGATATGGAGCGTATCTATAGAATATACTAATCTTAGGCTCATAAGAATGCAAAGATCACAAGTTTTAATTATAATATTTGTCAGTGCTTGGGTAAGAGATATGATTGTGTATTAAGCTCATGAGCTGGAAGAAATAAAAGGGGGGGAAGATAATAGATCTTTTCCAAGATATAAGTTGAATAATACAAAGAAGAAGAGATTTAAAACACTTACTGAAGAACTTACAAAACAAGGAATAAGACATAAGTGAGTGTTTCTACTTAAACTAATTATTTTCAAATCTCAAGTAAAGGTGATTATTTCTATTGTCTCTGAACTTTGGCAGAGTTAAAATACAGCAATATGAGAAATTGTTAAAAGGCAGCCTTGGATACGCAGAGAATTTTATTTATTTTATTAATTTATATTTCACCTTTTTATTTTTATAAATAAGGTGGCAAACATATCTAATCCTCCTCTTTGCCTCTCAACAACAACCACGTGTGGTGAGATGGACTATGAGAAAATGACTGGCCCGTAGTCACCCAGCCGACTGGGTGCAGATAAAAGGGGAGATTAAGTTACATTTTTTCAGTTATTTGTGAACAATTTGTTCATAAACTAGCAACTTTAAATGTGAAGGCAATGGGAGATTCTGTAAAAAGAATTAGAAAATATATAATATCCTTCAAGCCATAAATAGCCATAAAGTAATTTTTATTACATCAATTAAGTGATTTGAGCCGAGGTAGTGCAGTGGTTAGAGTGCAGCACTGCAGGCTACTTCAGCTGACTGCTAGCTGCAGTTCGGCGGTTCAAATCTCACCGGCTCAAGGTTGACTCAGCCTTCCATCCTTCCGAGGTGGGTAAAATGAGGACCCAGATTGTTGGGGGCAATATGCTAACTCTGTAAACCGCTTAGAGAGGGCTGTAAAGCACTATGAAGCGGTATATAAGTCTAAGTGCTATGCTATTTTAGATTACTAACATTCATTTGAAATGAATTATCTTTGCAAATGTGGACCACTGGTCTTAACTCTCTTCAGGTCTCTCAAAATTGCATTATTGGTGATTTTGAAGCAATTGCAATATCAAATGTATATAGCAAAGAAACCAAGAGTTTCTCTTTTAACTTTAGGTGATGATACTTCATTTCACTTACCGTATTTTTCGGAGTATAAGACTGAAAGAGGCTGAAAATTTGGGTTATACTCCGAATGTAGCTTTTACTAAGCTTTTTTTCTGCCCTAACGAGGTGCTAAGCGATGTTCCCTTTGCTTGCTTTTTTCATTGCTGCTCCCTCCGCAATCAGCTGTGTGATCTTCCGCCTTTTTTTCAGCGAGGTGCTAACGAGTGAAGCCGATCTTTGTGCTTTGCTAGCGAAGCGATCTTCCCTTTGCCTGCTTTTCTCATTGTTTCTCTCTCTGAAGAGAGAGAGAAGTGAAGTGTTTTAGAAACTGTTTTTTATCCCCAACCAGGGGATAAAAAGCAAGTAAGCCTGCTCAAAACCAGCAAACTAATGTGCTGAAGCTGACCAGACTAAGGACTAGCCAGATGAATACCTGGTAGGCAGAATTTTTTCCTCCTATTTTCCTCCCCAAAAACTAAGGTGCGTCTTATACTCTGCTGCATCTTATACTCCGAAAAATACCCTACCACAGAAATTGACATAGAAATTAAAAGGTATTGGGGTGAGCATAACCAATTGTTGAAGTGATCCTAGTCAGTATCACTTCAGAAAAGTTCTTGTGGTATAAGTTAATATTACTACAAATAGTCCTCAATTTAAACCATTTATTTAATGAGGGTTTGGAGTTTCAAAGGTGATAAAATAGCAGTGACTTACAACTTAATCTTAACGTTATGACCTTCGTACCATCCCCACGATCATATGATGCCACAATTTGGGCATCTGACAACCAGCTGACATTTATGATGGTTGTGGTGTCATGACTGCTATTTGTGACCTTCCCATCCATCTGGCTTCCAACAACCTCATGATTCATTTAATGTCCATGTGATTTGTTTAATGACAACCGTGATTTGCTTAATGACAGCATAAAAATGATTGTAAAATTGGGATGGTCACCTGATGAGTCAATGACCACATTGCTTGGCAACTAAAATTCTGATCCCAGTTGTGGTTATAAGCCAAGACTGCCAGTATATAATTAATATATGAGAATAAGGAGATGATAATCTACCAAAGATGAAGTACCAAATATTCAACTATAACAAAATAAAAAGTTTGCTCGAAGTACAGTATATAAATTTTTCAAATAAGTCTGATTTCAATTATATTTCTGCACAAAGTTGTTTCAACCAAATATGCATACAATATGGAACATTCAGCCTTAAAGACAGTCACTCCACCAGAGCATTACAAGTCCAACCAATGTTGCAGTTTCAGCCATAAATGCCTAACATAAGGGTTAGGATTACAAATGACTTGCCCAGTGATGTGAATCAAGGGTGGGTTCCTCCCGGTTCGGACCGGTTCTCCCAAACCGTTAGTGGCCCACTGGTGACATCACGATGATGTCACCAAACCGGATCGGTCGGTGCCGGTCCGTGGGGGCCGCCATCTTTTTTTTTTTAATTTTTTTCGATTTTTTTTTTTTTAAAAAAATTTTCCTTCTGATCATGCGCAAAAGCCGACTTCCGGCACTGTGCATGTGGTCGCCATCTTTTTTTCGGCTTTTTTTTAATTTTATTTTTGGGGGGATTTTTTGTTACTGCGCATGCGCACACGCGCAAAGCGTGCACGTGCCCATGAGGCGCGCCCACGTGGCGCGGGAGGGAGCAAACCGGCAGCGAGGTAAGTTGGAACCCACCCCTGATGTGAATAGAGCTATTAGTCCAAGAAAAAAATGTTGAAGCCAGTACTGGTCTTTATCAATATGCATTATTCTTTACCAATACAGGAGAAAAGGTATCACAGCTAGATACGTACGTTTCCAGACTTCAACTAAATTCAACTACCAGGTAGGTAGATAACTTTTATGCAACATCACAATAGAAGGAATGACCATGTTCTCCCACCTAAACTGTCACGATGTGAGGCGTTTTGTTTATAATGACTGAGAAATCAGCTCCAGATAGTCTCCAGCAAGTTCCAGAGATATGATTTCTCTGCTGTAATCATTTGTTCAAAGTAGCATTCTAGTTTAAAAGATAGTTCTCAATTTATCTTCTTGTAGGGGGACACTCAACCTTTTCTGTTGGAGTATCTCTGGTATGGAATATTCAAAAGCTTTTTCTTTTATACTCCAGTGCCATCTTTGCACTTTTATGTTTCTGATCAAATCCAGTGTTCTGGCTTGTTTTTTTTAGCTAGTATTTTAACTGCTGTGTTTGATGTTCTGCCAAATGAGATGGGATTGCAATATATGCATGTTATTCGCCCTTTAGCAGCAGGACATTTGAGCTAATGTTTTTGAAAGTCCACTTTACAATCCTATTATAATATTCCAAACAAGATTATATTGAGGCATGCATTGAAATGTCCATGAACAGGTGGAAGGGTAGTTATAAATCTTTACTGGGCATCCTCACTGCCTCTAAAACTGGACATTTACAGTTAAGACCACATCACAACTATGAAATTATCTTGTATCTTCAAGGATTATATCACCACATCCAACACAAACAAAAATATGTTTCCTGATATACCTGATAACATTTCATCCAGCCAATTACTTATTTAGAACATGTAATCCTTATATTTAAAAAAGAAATACAGAAGTGTGAGCTATCACCGTAAAGGTATCACAAAACTAGGACATTCTTCTTTTATGTTTTCTCCTAAGAGTTGACTATTGACCACTGAATGACTAATGCCAGATTGTAGTATTTCTTTCCATTCCTTTGACATTAAAACCAGAAAAAAAGGAAGGGGAAAAGAGAGTTGTCAATTCAGCACCTGGACAGAAAGAAATGAGTAGCTAAATAAATCATTACCATGAAAATTAAACTGCTTCTCAATTAGCATCTCTTAGTATCATGAAAATCACAGGTTCTGAAAGCCACAATGTGTAACAATGTAATTGCACAAATTATACACTTGCATTGTTGTGCATCACCAAAATTGGCATAATTCACACCATTTATTTGATAATGTTTTGGCATACTTGATGCCACTGAAAGCGAAACTTTACGGATGTAAATATTTAGGTAAATGGCTTATTTTTCTTATCTTTATTAATATTAATTAATTAAGTATTGTCTTCTTGCTCCATTCCTGGATATCATTCTTTACATACACTGTTCAATTATATAGAATTCTACTTCTATAGTACCTTTTGTTATTAAATGTATTTAGCTGCTAATTGGAACAGGCAAAACACAAACCTGTAGAAAGATAGAACACAGTAGCACTACAGATAGATAACTGAATATTTCCAGTTAAAGAAACCCTGGCAGTGTAGTTTTTACCATTGCAATTTAAAATTATTTTTATTTACAACAGTAGGTTTCCTAAAAATGTTTCTTCCCCAGGAATTCCCTTAAGGCAGAGACATAATATATCTTAACAAAAGTCAGCTATGTCACATATTATTGGCAACACGTTCTTTGAAAAGTGTCACATTCAGAGTAAAATCTGATGTTACATTCATTTTTAAAAGTTTTAAAATAAGTTAGCTAAATTTTTATTTCATTTTCTGCATTCAAATTAAAATTCATTTTAACCTCATTCAATACAGGGAAGTCACTGATTGTTACAAATGCAAAACTAAACATCTACTCAAATACAATACCTTCACTGGGGAACTTTCAATAGGAAAAAAAAAGCTTTCGGATAAAGGGCAGCCATATCACAGTAGATAGAGTGGGAAATGGGATACGGCGTCATCCTAATCCTTGTATACTAGTGGTTTTTTTAATTTGTTCTTTTGGTGCCCTTTGTAATATTGATTTTAAGGGCTGCTGGAAAAAGTCTTCTATATCAAATAATAAAATTTCACATGTTGTTGAGCTACTAGTTGTTCCGATCATAAAATTATTTGCTATTCTGCTCATTGGAACTAGGAAAATTATCCTTAATAAAAGAATTACCGTATTTTTCGGACTATAAAACGCTCTGGACTATAAGACGCACATTAGCTTTAGAGGAGGAAAACAAGAAAAAAAAATCTGCCTCTGCCTCCCAGCATCCATCCAGAATTTATCTGGCTAGTGTCCTTGCAGCAAACAGAAAACAGCCTGGTCACCTGCACCACGTTATCACAGCCCCAGCACGAGGCTCATCAGGGCTCCACTCCGTTGCGCCCACCACCGGTCAACTGAGCTAAGCAGCTGCCGCCACCGCCGGGAAACACTGGAAACTTTGCTGCCGAGCAGCTGATTGGCGATTGGATTTTCCTCCCAGAATACCGCCAATCAGCTGTTCTAGGCAGTGGGGATCGCTGCAGCCCGTTCGCCGCAGCCCATTCATCACGGTGAATGGGCCATGATTGGCGGTGAATGGGCCGTGGCGAACAGGCGGCGAATGGGCTGCAGCGATAGGCAGCGGTGATCCCCGCCCCCTACAACAGCTGATCGGCGCCACACCAACCCCCTCCCCCCACCGCAATATTCGCTCTATAAGATGCACAGACATTTCCACCCACTTTTGGGGGAAGGAAATGCGTCTTATAGTCTTAAAAATACAGTATCAAAGAACATGAATTCTTGTCCTTTCTTGTCTGGCTCCAACACCTTCCCCCTTAACAGAGAGCCAATTCAACAGTATAATTTTGAAAAGAATATTGTGTCAACTGAGGATAACACACAGAGTGTGAAGAAATTAGGACAGGAAAAAGTGAATGGGGAATCTCAGGAAAGCGGCATTGTTGAAAAGCACAACTATGTATTTTTTGAGTGTGCATGAAGATCTGTAGAAAATAAGTGAAGCAGATATATCTCTGCACCTAATGTCTTACACTGAAAATGGATGCAGACACTGTACCTACATTCGTTTTCTTTGTCTGTTCTGACTTCACAAGAAAAAGTGTGCATGGTTGGAAAGAGTGATTGGGAAAGTTACACTGCAACCCATACAAATCAGGTAGTCCTAGATTTACAACAATTCATTTAGTGACTATTCAATGTTATAATGGCACTGAAAAAAGTGACTTATGACCGTTTTTCAGTCACGACCTTTGCAGCATGTGATCAAAATTTATTTGCTTGGCAATTGGTTCATATTTATGATCGTTGCTGCGTCCCAAGGTCACATGATCACCTTTTGCAACCCTCTGACAAGCAAAGTCAATGGGGAAGCCAGATTCACTTAACAACCAGGTTACTAACTTATCAACTGCAGTGTTTCACTTAACAACTGAGCCAAAAAAATTCTGACAGCAAAGTCGGTGGGGGAAGCCAGATTCCTTTAAGGACCGCATGATTCACTTAACAACTGTGGCAAAAAAGGTCATAAAATGGGCAAAACTCACTTAACAAATGTCTCACTTAACAACAGAAATTTTGGGCTCAATTGTCATCGTAAGTCAAGGACTACCTGTACTTGTGTAAGTCCAACTCAGTTATACAAACTCGCTGCATACTCACCGGGTCAATTCTTTTAAGTATATTAACCTTCTTGTTGTTGTGGGAAGAAAATGAAAGGAGATTCCACCATAAGCTGTCTTGACAAAAGGTGGAATATACATCACAGTAATAATTAATTAATTAATTAATTAATTAATAGAAATGAAGCAAGCTTCTATTATGAGAAAAACACTATAAAATAAAATGACTAAATACAATTTTCTGTTTTTAAATACGATTCAAAAATATCGCAGCAAAGTATAAAATAATACGTCATTTATGTGCACTTCATCTGTAAAAAGGTTGTTTAGTTTCATTGAAATATGAGTCATTCATTGAAATCATATTTATCATTAATATTTTGTATATATCTTGCCTGGAAAGAGTTGGATCCAAGTAAACATCCAGGACTATGCCCCTGATAAAGTTATGCCTAATGAGAATGTGTAAATTCCATATTTTTAAAAAAAATATCTCAAGACTTGCATGCTTTCAATTCAGGGTCATTTTAGAGCTTTCTTTTCTATCTGCAGAACAAAATAGTTCAATGAATCATTCACTCATAAATAACACTGTTATGTTATACCAACATTGTTGAACTAAGAAACATCTATCATCACTGAGGAAATGTTATTGATGAATTATTTTGATGAATTATTCATCAAGCAAGCATATGAAAATAAATAAACACTTGAATTAATTGCTCTATTATAAATAAAGTAGGCATTAGTCAATTCTATTGATGGCTCCATATATGTTTCTGCATAGGTCTAACACAGAAAGCTGAATTTAAAATGGTTCAGCATTAAATGATTATTTAGCCTTCAAGCAGTAAACAGAAAAGGTTGTGTAATTTCTATGGTTCTGGCATTGCAAGTATGTATTTACTTATTTCTTATTTTAAATAATATATATTATCCTTTAAATAGAAGAAAACAGTTTTACAAGACAACCTAATAGCATAGAAAATACAACCTATAAAAACTAGGATTACAATATCAATTAGCACAAGCCAGAATCACCAATTGTACTCATATTTCAAATATCTGGCAATATAAATCATACTTGCTTTCCACTTCAAATGATAATATGTATGTGTTGGGACAGTATCTCCAGTACTGTAACATCATTCTCTAAATGAGATGCCACTGCTCAGAATTTGCAGTCTCTGACTGCCACTGACCATATCTGCAATAACAAGAATATTTGCAATGAGAGTTGTGATGAACTTTCAATATAAATGACGTTTTATGTACTGTATCTACATTCCAAAGCTAGGAAAAAGTATTAAGAAGCTGAACCAGAAATCAACAGGAAATTAATGGACTTAAGCACAGGCAACTTATTTCCTATCTGAAGGTAATCCACATTGTGTTGAATGTACATTTTATTTCTAATACCACTAAAGGTCTCTTGCTGAAGACACAAAACAATTTAGACAATGTACAAGATACATCGTTTGTTTATTTATGATTTACTATATATCCTGCCTTTATTATTGTTACAAATAACTCAAGATAGCAAACGAAACTTCTACCTCCTATTTTCCCCACGACAACAATCATAGGACGAGGTCTGAATGTATACCAGTCTAGTCATCTGAATAGTGAAAAGCTACAATTGGAGAAAGGACACAAGCCTTTTGAAAGCATTTTTCTCCCACACTTCATTTTGTATATGCTTATTTGCTTATTTCGGTGTTCAGAAAAATATAGAAAAATATTAGTAGCTTATATGAGAAAGGCAGAGGATTAAGGGATCACAGAGTATTTTATAACGACAAAACAGTAAATGGCAGTTTGAATGGTGCATACCCTAACCCTGCTAGCACTCTCCAATTTAAGATGTTATTATTTTCTGAATGCTATAAAATGGTTTGTATTAACTAGAACATATGATATCTATGGAGATTCTCAGTCATCCAGGTCATGGTTGTCCCAAAGGTGCTTTTTCAAGAGGCAACTGGACTTTCTGGTTTTTCTTTGAGGATGTTTCACTTTTCATCCAAGAAGCTTCTTCAGCTCAGAAGAAGAGAGCTGAAGAAGCTTCTTGGATGAGAAGTGAAACGTCCTCAAAGAAAAACCAGAAAGTCCAGTTGCCTCTTGAAAAAGCACCTTTGGGATAGAACAAATGATACAAGCTGCAACTACAGCAAAGTAGAATGCCACAGCAGAAAAAACAAAACACTGGAATTACTATGTATTACTAAGAAAGAAATTAGAAGTCTGATGGAAAAGTGCTAATTAAATATCCAATTTTCAATAGATATTTATTTATTAAACTTATATGCCTCCCATCTCACCTACAAGGTAACTCTAGGCAGCTCACAATCAATATTACGATCAAGATATGAACACAATATAGGATCAGCTTGAAATTTTTAAAATGTGATTGGTGTATTGGTTAACAAATCATCATATTAATTACATCACCATATGTTATGTCGGAAAATTACATAAAATAGTAACTTAGTAGAGTTAAAAATCTTTCAAAATCTTAGTGTCCTTAAGCTGAACATTTTGCTCAATGTGACAACAAACAAGCATTATATGTGCATAGTCAGCATTTTATATTTCAGGAGAAGTGGGAAGTAGTAGTGGCAAAATGTGTCACTTTGTTAACAGCACGTAAATTGAATTTTGACCTTATTACTGACTCTCACAATCACTAATCGGGAATTCAAGTTGCAAATTGCATAGTGAAGAAAGCCACGTAAGGCCAATAGTGTTTCAAAACAACTTGGGGAAAAATAACTGCACTGCAGGAGTGTAACTGAGATTAATATGCTCTAAATAGTAAGTAATAAATAGTAATAGTAAGTAATAAAAGGTAATACAGCCATAGAAATTTTCTTTGACAATGAATAGTTATTGATGGCAGAAACTGTCTTAGTCCCAATATTCTTCAATATCTTCATCAATGATTTAGATGAGGAGATAGAAGGGAAACTCATCCAATTTGCAGATAACACCAAACTAGTGGAAAAAGCCAATACTCAAGAACAGGTGTGTCAAACTGGATTTCTTCGAGAGCCAGATCAGCATTGTAGTTCTCCTCTGCAGGGTGGCGGGGAGCGGGGGCAAGACGGGACGGACGCCTCCTGCAGCACCCTGCCAGACAAAAACAGGCCACGCGGAGGCCTCCTCCACGTGGCACGTTTTTGGCCGGCAGAGTGCTGCAGGAGGCCGTGGAGGCCAAAAACGGGCCGTGGGGGGCCTCACATGGCCCGTTTTGGCTGACAGAGGCACCGTGGGCTGGTCCTTTGATATTTCCAGGCTGGCCCCATGGGCCAGATTTAAGCACCCCATAGGCCGCATCCAGCTCGCGGGCCTTGAGTTTGACATCCCTGCTCAAGAAGATAGTCTCAAGATACAGAAAGATCTTGACAGACTTGAACACTGGACCCTATCTAACAAAATGAAATTCTATAGTGACAAAAGTAAGATGCTACATTTAGGCAAGGAAAACCAAATGCACAGGTATGGAATAGCTGGTACCTGACTCAATAGTAGAAACTGTGAGAGGAATAGAACTTAACTATGAGTCAGCAGTGTGCTGCAGCTGCCAAAAAAGCTAACACAGTTCTAGACAGCATTAACAGAGGGATGGACTCAAGATCACGTGAAGTGTCAGTACCATTTTATAATGCTTTGGTAAGACCACATTGGAAATATTGCATCCAGTTTTGGTCACCACAATATAAAAAAGTCTAGAAAGAGTGCAGAGAAGAGCAACAAAGATAATTAGGGGCTGGAGCTAAACTGTACACAGAATAGTTGTAAAAACTATGTATGTCTAGTTTAAAGAAAAGGAGGACTGGGGGGCATGATAGCAGTGTTCCAATATTTGAGGGGTTGCCACAGAGAAGAGGGGGGTCAACCTATAATCCAATGCACCTGAAGGCAGAACAAGAAGCAATTGATGGAAACTAATCAAGAACAGAACCAACCTAGAAATAAAGAGAAATTTTCTAACAGTGAGAACAATTTAATCTGCGGGACAACATGCCTTCAGATATTTTGGGTGCTCCATCACTGGAGGTTTTTAAGAAGATATTGGACACAATTTATTTGAAATGGTATAAGGTCTCCTGTTTGAGCAGTGGATTGGAATAGAAGACCTCCGACGTTCCTTCCAACTCTGTTATTCTGATGCTGTGATATTGTATTACAATTACTGTACTTACCAAAATAATAGGATGTGCATATGTACAGTACAGAGGATAGCCTTGACCATTCATTTAATAAAATATCGAGTGGAATATGCTGCTAAGCATAAACATATACACATAAATTTTGCTACTTAAAACAAATATCCAGCTTTGTCCAGATATCTACAGTATTACAGTTCTATCACTTTCTCTCTCTCCCTCTCCCCCTCCATACTAATTTAGAATGGTTGAGCGAAAAAGGATTGAGCTTTGATAAATTCCCCCTTATACTGGAGATATACTAGATGTGATAGAATCCAAAAAGATTTCCTTAAAATCCCAGTAAGTTTCAGAAATATTATCACAAATGTATTTAGTTTAATCTTTCCATGACTTCATACTATAAACAGTAATATCTCATTATTGACCCCCTTTTCTGTAATTTTGCTTTAGTGTTTATTAAGTGCTTTATGCATTTGTTACAGTATGTCATTTATGAAGCTGCTACAGATGTTCAGCATTTTAATATGCTGTTTTTCTTCTAATTGAATATTGCTTTAAGGTAAAAGAGGCATATAAATAGAGTAAAGAAATAAACACATAACATATGCCAGGGAATATGTCCACTGCAGTGTAGATAACTACAATTAAGTGACTGATTGATGTCAACTTTTTGGTTTCATCCTACCCTTATTCTTCTTGAGTACCACACAAGTGGGCCAATAACAAATCTAATCAGATAATTTAAAAAGTGTTATAAAAATAGACAGCTATACCAGATGTAGCAACCACATCAGCAAAATTATACTTGGTTAATAGAACAAGGCCTACCTAAACAAGGAAGTCTCAAGTCAAAAAGAAGATAAGAAGCTGACAACTTAAGGCAGAATTTTACCTAACTCCTAGGTGTGGTTGCACCTCATTTTTCTTCTCTCAATTAAATAACCTCTATCAGTTTGGACATACAGGAAACCTTCTCCATCTGCCTCACTAGTATGGAGGTATTAATTCATATGTTTTCATGAAGCAACCGGCAATTTGAATTAATTCAGAAAAAACTTGGCAATGAATTCAGTCTTTCCACAGTATGCAGAATATATTTATGTAAGTTTCTGAACACTTCTTCCAAAAATAGCCTTAGTAGAGCAAACTGCAATGCGTAATTATATATACCAGTGTGTGTGTGTGTGTATGTGTGTGTATGTATGTGTATGAGCGTTTGTGCACATGGATCCAAAGTATGAAAATATTATGTGCTAAATTTATAACAGATTCTCACTCATCATTATGCTCTATCAATTCTCGCTACCCATTTTCCAATTTTATGGGTATTTATAAAACACAGAGAGAGATACAGATTTATATACATGTATATACATGTATACATATATACACACACATGTACACTACACTCTCCAATTCAAATAACATCCACTTCCTGATCTAAATTGATGCATACATATATGTATGTATGTACGTATGTGTACACACACACACACACACACACACACACACACACATATATAATGCAAGTATATCCATGTTATAAGCTTAGCACCACTGCACTTGGAAGAGGAACAGTCTTTTCATTTACATACTTCTTTCTTCCAAGAGTTGAAGATGATACATATAGTAATTTTTCCTTGAATTTTATTGCCACAACTGTAGCCCCATGAGTCAGTTTGGCACATAAACACTCTAGCATGAAGTAAATAAAGAAGAAAAGGCAAGACAAATTTGTATCAAAAGTATGCTTCTTAATATTTCTTCACTCTCTGTGGGTGATACATTTCAATATCACTTAAATTTATAATTCACAATTGGTCATGCAGAAATATAAATAAACTTTATACACATACACACACACATGCATACATATATACCCACACTCACATGCACCACGCTAGCTATCTAAAGTGATTTTTATAGACTTGTAGTATACTTTTGTTATTGTATCAATATCTGTTATGCTACTGCTTCCATTTTCTTGAATTGCTCATGAATCTAAGCAGGACACCAAACTAAATATATATAGACATGATTTTTTGTCATTGCAACTGAGTAATTGCTCATCATGTGATGCTTCTTTTTGGGGGATAGGAGACAGGGGTGGGTTCCTCCCAGTTCGGACCGGTTCGCCCAAACCAGTAGCAACCTGCTGGTGAGGTCACAATGATGTCACCGATCCAGTTCGGTCGGTGCAGGTCCGTGGGCGCCGCCATCTTTTTTTTGAATTTTTTTTTTGAATTTTTATTTATTTATTTTTCTTCTGAGCATGCGCAGAAGTTGAGTTCTGGCACTGTGCATGCGGTCGCCATCTTGTTTTCTGCTTTTTTTTAATTATTTTTTTTGGATTTTTTGTTACTGTGTGTATCTCTCTCTCTCTCTCTCTCTCTCTCTCTCTCTCTCTCTCTTGTCTTTCTCTCTTTCCCTCCCCCTCCCCCCTCTCTGTCCCCTGCGGGGGGAGAAGGAACCCCTGAACTGGTGCTGGATGGTGGGAATCTGACGTCCAGAGGCCGACAAGCCACGCACTGAAGACCAGCTGGCTGGTGGGGAGGTGGGGCAATCCGGCAGTCCCCCCAAAAGTAACACATCTCTTGTCACTTGAAACTTGAAGACTCAAGGCAGCCCTCGCCTCCCGCCGCTCAGGCTCGGAGCTGTAAGCCGCATCCAGAAAGCACTGCGATGGAGAGAAGCGGCTGGGGTCAACCCTAGCTTTGCTGTCCATTGCAACTAGGAATCGGCCAGCTGCACCTCCGTGCGCTGGATTGGCAAGGATGTCTCTCCATTAAAGCGGGCCCAGCCAGTCGACGGCCTCCCCCTTCCCACTGGCCATGCGAGCGCTTCTAGCAAGAAGAAGGAAGAGAAGCACTCGCGGTGGGAGGAGGTTCGGCATGTGTCAGAGGGGCAGCGAGCACTCCGCGGCTCCTGAGGTGGGTCGAGCCTCCCCACTCACAACATCTTCACCTGAGGGCATCGCTGGCAGCCGCTTCCTGCGGCTCAGGAGGTCCATGCTCTCTCCGCTGCTGCTTGGCCTCCTCGATGCGCGGAGGCATGAGGCGGTGGCCATGACATGGGTTTCGTTTGCTGCCTGCACGCTCCGGGTGGCGAGCAGCCAAGCGAGCAAGCCAGCGATCTGCTGGCTGCCTCTAATCTGCCTGACCACACCCGGCTCCTGCGCCCTCAACCATGCTGCCCCCTCGCCTTTCTCCCCACCTCTCCTGGCCAATGGTGCTCACAAGTAAACTGCAGCTAGGAATCTCAAATACAGCCGAGAATGAACATTTGTGTTGTAGCCACTGGCTGGAGCTACTAAACAGGCGGCCAAGCTAAGTGCCTGAAGGACCCCATCCCATCACTGGGAGTCCAGGCAACTCAGTGATTGGCGAGCATCTGGGCTCGAGAGATGAGTTCACAGGGGGCTGATCTAGCATCCGGGCTGGCTACAACACAATGTTCATTCTCAGCCATATTTGAGATTCCAAGCTGCAAAGGACAGCAAAGCTAGGGTTGACCTCGGCGGCTTCTCTCTGCCACAGTGTTCCTGGACGCGGCTTACAGCTCCGAGCCCAAAGCAGCAGGAGGTGCAGGCTGCCTTGGCGCCACCAGGCTCAGGCTCTTAGCGGTCCGCGGATGATGTGCTCAAATCAGCGCCGAGACCAGGGTCCCCTGGAGGGCACGGGCGAAGACTTTTTCGGCTTTCTTTCTGCCTCGCAGAAGCAGAGATGGGCGGGACGCCCGAGAGCACACAGCACCCCAGCACAACGCTCTCCAGAGGGCCGCCCGGCCACCCCTCCATCTCGGGACCCACATCCAGCCCGCAACTGGGGGACGCGCTGCTTCTGGGCTAGTCCTGCCGGCGATCTCCCGCGCGCTCCCCTCGCAGGCCAGGCCAGCTTTGGGAAACACCCAGGAAGGGCTCTGATGCCGCGGTCTCCCGCACGCTCCCCTCCCTCCCCACGCACGTCAGTCCACCCACCCCTCTGCCAGCTCTCCCTCACCCGCTCACCCGTGCTCTTTGGCTTTGCCTTTGTGAACAGCGGTGAGGAGAAGTACATGGGCAGTGATGAGCAGAAGTACACAGAAGTGTGGCTAGATTCTGCAAGGTATATATAAGGCCGATGGCTGGAGGAGGGGCGATGAGGTGGCGGGAAAAGCCAGCCATGCAAGGAGTGGCTGGGAGGCGAGGGGCGGGGCTTAATCCCACCACTGCGCGGGCTGGATACATTCTGTCGTCAGGCTGTATCTGGCCCGCGGGCCGTAGTTTGAGGACCCCTGGGTCCTCAATACACTATATATGTATTTTTCAAAACTTATTAGTAGGAGAGTGCGTCAGATTCACCCAAAGCCTAGTTAACAAGATAAAATGGGACAATTTTGAAATGATAGTCATTCCCCTGGCATGTAGAGGGCATGCCCTGTTCTGAGCTTTTTCAAAACACCAGTTCTGATTAAAGCTCTGAAAATCATGGCAAAAACTAAACAGAAAAGAAAACAATACTGTCATTGTTTATTAAAGTAGCACTATGGAAAGGGAAGGTCATACTGGATTCGGTGACTTATAGGTCGAATGTCAGGAATGGTTTCTGCGATCAGAACATGCGCTTTTAGGAGTGAAGGAAATATGGATATTGAAAAAGGTACTAAGTTATACAATTACTGCTGCCCAATCTTTCATTTTGAATGATTTTAAGAAATGATTGTGTAAATGCTTTAAAAACATGTCTTATGAGACACGGTCTACTATATAAATTGAGAGAATGGGGCTTAAGACAGTCTAGATTCAAATTGAAGATAGATAGATAGAGAGAGAGAGAGAAAGAGAGAGAGAGAGAGAGAGAGAGAGAGAAGATAGATGATAGATAGATAGATAGATAGATAGATAGATAGATAGATAGATAGATAGATAGATAGATAGATAGATAGATAGATAGATAGATAGATAGATAGATGATGGACAGACAGACATTAAAACAGCTAATATTTTTCCATCCTCTACTGAATGTTTCATAAGTTGCTGTGGTTATCTCCATCTATATACAGTCCTGCACTGCTTATGAAACTGTTCTACATACCTGCAAAAAGATGTAGCTGTTTTAATGATTGAAAGCACTATCTTTTAAAGGATTTGAGCAATTTATTTAATAGGAAGTATCAGTGATGTTATCTCTTATACTTCTACCACAATATGAAGATGAGTATTGTGATAGTCATAAAGCCTCACGTAGGTTACTCCCATATTTGGAATTATATTATGAACATAATTCAGACGGTATGCATGCAAGCAACATTTCAAATGTAGGAAGCAATGGCTGAACTTCCCAATGATATATTTTCAAGAATTAAAGGAAACATATGTTTTATCATGTTAAGAGCCTTAAGAGCCGAGGTGGCGCAGTGGTTAGAGTGCAGTACTGCAGGCTACTTCAGCTGACTGTTCAGCAGTTCAGCGGTTCAAATCTCACCGGCTCAAGGTTGACTCAGCCTTCCATCCTTCCGAGGTGGGTAAAATGAGGACCCAGATTGTTGGGGGCAATATGCTGACTCTGTGAACCGCTTAGAGAGTGCTGTAAAGCACTGTAAAGCGGTATATAAGTCTAAGTGCTATTGCTATTGCTATTATCTGCTCAAGAATGTATATATGCATCTAAATTTGTCATGATATAGAATGTAAAAATTAACATTTATTGGCGGTATAACAAGAGTTTTTTTGACATAACAAGCTTGTCTCATTATTATTCAGTGGAACTACAAGAATGTTACTACTCTTAAAGTAAATATTTACAAATTAATAATACAATATCTGTAAAAACAATTACAAATCCTGAAACCCTGTATTACATTAGTATCACTTACTTCACTTAAGGGTGAAAATGTTTAATATGTTTAAAGATAATTGGAATTATTTTATTAGAAATATTAAATAACTTTGATATCCAAATAACAGTCTAGTACTTAGCTAGAATAAATCTTCACCAATGACAAATCGATAAATTGCATTAATTTCCACATTATTTGGTAATATTACTATCTCCTTGTGTAATGGAGATGCACTGCTGATCATATGATCTTTGCCAAATTGGAAGGAAATCTAAGAAATTAGTATAGATTAATTTTACTTTATCCAAATTCAAGTTAGATGAAAACAAATAATAACTTATTGTGTATGAGCTGGCCAAGAGCACACCAACTGTATAATAATGGTAATTCTAAATCTTTTTTCTTCCCCAGAAAGAATTTTGTTTTGTTTTGTTTTAGCACTGTTAATGACTAAATGCAGGTAGTCCTCAACTTATCACCACAATTGAGCCCAAAATTACTGTTGGAGTAATTTTGAGAAATTTGTTCAGTGAATTTTGCCCATTTTACAACCTTTCTTGCCATAGTTGTTAAGTGAATCACTGCAATTGGTACGTTAGTAGCCTGGCTGTTAAGTGAATCTGACTTCCCCATTGACTTTGCTTGTCAGAAGGTTGCAAAAGGTGATCACATGACATTGGGACTCAGCAACAGTCATAAATATGAGTCAGTTGCCAAGCATCTGAATTTTGATCACATGATCATGGGGATGCTACAAAGATTGTAACTTTGAAAAACGGTCATAAGTCGCATTTTTCAGTGCTGTTATAACTTTGAACGGTCACTGAATGAACTGTTGTTAAGTTGAGGACTACCTGTAGTCCCTCAATTGATCATTATACAATAAGAACAATGTAGAATATTCTGGATTCTACTGGATTATGCTGGATTATCTGCAGAACCTTCTATCTCCAATTATATCCACCACAATGTCCAATAGAGAAGACATGATCTGCCCTCCTCAAATTAAACAATGCTATCTAATGGAAACTAGGAAGCATATCTCCTCTGTTACTGTGTCTGTCCTTTGGAATGGTGTATTTCCTGAAATTCGGATGGCTCTGATCTCAATGGACTTTTGGAATTCACTAAACCTGGGTCTTTTTTGCCCATTGCTCAGTTTAATGTTACCCCTGGGATGGTAGATCCTGATTTCTTTTGTTGTTTAATTGTTAAAAAAAATATTTTTAATTTTCATTCTTCTTTACCTCCCAGGGTCAAATGTTGAATTAGCAATTGTATAAATCTAAATAAATAAATGACAGATCTAACCATGACGGATCTGAAGGAGGCGGTGTGAGACACAGAGGCATAGAGATCCATAGATCTGATCCATAGACTGGCTGATGACAAAATAAATAAATAAAGGAGCTCTCTAACTTTATGAAGTCTTAAATCTTCAGTGAAATACTACCAATAGGTCAACTTTGGTATATTTGGAGTATTTCTTTAAAAGGTAATGGACAACAACCCATAAAACTGTTTTAGCCATATGAAATATACTTGTCAAGTCAGCTCAGTTCATGAATACAGTAAGGTGAGATATTTTATTATTATTGCCTTTTACTTTTACTGAATATTTACATTTAAGATGCAACTATTTTATTTAAAGCAACTATTGGAGTTAGTGCAATTAGAGACCTAAAGTCCAACTGCAGCCATAACTATTTCATGGGTCACAGTCATAGCGCATTAATTTAATTATGTATTACTCCTGTTTTTTATTTATAGTGCACCATATTTTACATTGCTTCTTACAAAGACAAATTTTAAAAAGCTGAAAAGTAAACCAGGCTGTTTGTTTTTTGTAACAGACTCATAAATCACAATTCAATTAACAATCAGTTTTGACTTATAGTTCCTTGTAGGTTTTCAAAACTAACACAGCAAGAAATAAATAAAGCTATTGAATGGAACTAATGTCTCTACAGTACTCTGGTCTTATGTTTATAAATTAAATAAAAACGAGTGCTGGTTGAAGGTATGACATTTTCAGCCTCCCTAGGTAAACCAGACCAGGAAATCAACTCAACAGGAAGACAAATGCAGAATCTGTGCTAATGCAGCACAGATTCTGCAGCTTTTTATAATGCAATGAATTTGACAATTGGCAGCCAAGATAAAAAAAATAACCAAGAGCAAGAAAGCCAAAACAACACAAATATTTCAATAAAACGTATTCACAGGTTCCAACAGATCAGTGGCGGGTTGCTGCCAGTTCAGACCGGTTCTCCCATACCGGTGGCAGAAATTTGCACCCGCTCGCCGAACCGGCAGCGATGGCCGGCTGTCCACGCCCCCGAACCGGTTCACCGGTCGCCGCGGCTGGCAAAGAACCCTCTGCATATGTGCAGAGGGTCATTTGCACGACATGACGTAGGCGCGCACTTCCATCGCAATGCGAACCCACCCCTGCAACAGATACTCAGATCCCCCAAGTCCAGGTACATGGCCACATGACCATAAAAATGTCAAAAGACAAAGGGACATTGTAATCCCTGGGAGATGTCTGTCTGTCTGTCTGTCTGTCTGTCTGTCTGTCTCTCTCTCTCTCTCTGTCTCTCTCTCTCTCTCCCTTCATCTCTCTGCGATGTCTGGTCATATAATTGCAATAATTGATATCTATCTATCTATCTCTATCCATCTATCTGTCAGGGTTCCAAGTAACAAACCCAATGGAATCAAAACTCCAAGGCAGGCACGTTCCTCAAACTATAGACTTATTAGGCATGTCATATTGACACATCTGGGGAAACCCGACTCTGAGCCCCACTCGGGTTTCCTCCTAATTAAAAGTAGATTTTTCCCTCCCCTTCCCATGCAGTCCATCACATGGTCCAATCAGGTCAAAGTCCAAGGGTCACTCAGTCTTAGACCCCACCTCCTTGCACCTGGTGGGGAAACTCTTGGTTCTCAAGAGAAATTTTTTTATTATGGGTTCAATCCCCCAGTTATCTCTTCCTCCCCCCTCCCGTTCCCACAGCTTGACTTTCTTCGCTGTGGCAGCCCTGAAGTGCCAAGGTGGAAAATGGCTCCAGGGCTGACATTATCTATGTATCATCTATCTTTCTACCGTTCTATCTATCTATCTATCTATCTATCTATCTATCTATCTATCTATCTATCTATCTATCTATCTATCTATCTATCATCTATCTATCTATTATCTATCTATCTATCTATCTATCTATCTATCTATCTATC
>QLTV01002116.1:707798-721727 GCA_003457575.1 Thermophis baileyi | reverse complement strand
GACCGCCATGCAATAAGCCTTGCTACAGCCTAAGTCTACCGAGCAGTAGTGCTAACTACCCTGATGTATGCCAGTGAGACTTGGACTATATACAGGAGGCACGCTAGGCAACTGAACCACTTCCACACGACCTGCCTCTGCAGACTTCTGAGGATCCGGTGGCAGGACAAGATGCCAGACACAGAAGTCCTCTCCAGAGCTGGCCTGCCATCAGTTTACACCCTGCTGATGAAAGCCCAGACACGCTGGGCAGGCCATGTTGCAAGGATGCCAGACCATCACATCCCTAAACAGCTCCTCTATGGTGAGCTGTCTCAAGGAAAGCGATCGCAAGGGAGACAAAGGAAGTGATACAAAGATACGTTGAAAGCCTCCTTCAAATCCCTAGATATCGACACCGCCTCTTGGGAAATCCTGGCACAAGATCGATCAACATGGCGCACGCTGATCCACCAAGGCTGCCAGACATCTGAAGACAGAAGAACAACCATAGCACAAGAGAAGCGAGCACTCCGCAAAGCCAGAGCTGCAAATGCTGCAACAATGGTGCCCACACATGTCTGCCCGACATGTGGCAGAACATTTCGTGCCCGTATAGGCTTTACCAGCCATCTGCGGACACATCGTGGACAGCCCACAACCTGTTAGATGTCAAGGGAACACGAGAACACGATGGACGAACATCACATCCATCCATCCATCCATCCATCCATCCATCCATCCATCCATCCATCCATCCATCCATCCATCCATCCATCCATCCATCCATCCATCCATCCATCCATCCATCCATCTATCTATCTATCTATCTATCTATCTATCTATCTATCTATCTATCTATCTATCTATCTATCATGTTTCCCTGAAAATAAGACCCTGTCTTATATTTTTTTGAACCCTGAAATAAGCGCTTGGCCTTATTGCCATGCACTCAAAAGCCCGATTGGGCTTATTATCGGGGGATGTCTTATTTTGGGGGAAACAGAATATCTATTTATCATCTTATCTATTTTATTATTACTTGACCTTGAACTTGATGAAAAATAATTCTAAAACACTATTCAATACATTCAGTGAATAATTGTTCGTATTTGTCGATCCTTATACTAATAATTAATACATTTTATTAAATATTGTTTTCATAATAGCACCTAAATGCTCTTTGCAATGATCATAAGTGCCTCAAATGTTACAGATGTAATTGCCAGTGTCAATAGGGCAGGTGCTACAGCAGAAAAGGGCTACTTCCAGGCTCCAGCAGACCAAACTCTTTAGAAATGGACCCACAGCCCACCTCTTCTGCAAGGATGAGCAGATGTAATTGGGTGGTGGCTATCCTAAGATAACCTGGCCCCATGCCACTTATTCAACAGAAGTAGTTCCAAAATTATAAATATATGATGAACTATGTTCCCCATACCTATATCTGCATTTCCAGAGTAAAGATTTGCAAGATTTTCAAAACTAATCTATTCAGTTAGAGAAAAGCTGGAGATAAATTATTCAGCTCAGAAAATTATTTTCATTGAATGTGGGGTGACATGGAAAGGAGAGTGATTAAACATACCATAGTAAAATGTGACGGAGAATTCAAATAGCAAGCAGAAAATCAACAAGATTGAAAGCAAAACACAAAAAGAGATTAAATAATATTTCATATTTAGCTAGGTGGGCCAGCAATGAAGTACCCTTCATATTGCTTTTGATGGTAGAGGGGTCAAATTTTTATGAATTATTTATGAAAGCTCAGCACTTTTCATAAAAATATAGTTCAAGCATGAGTCATTTAAAGGAAATCAGAAATTACTTTCTTATAGAATGATCCTTTTTTTTTCTCTGAATCATATTTCAAACATGCTATTTTTAATGTCATATATTTCAACAAAAAATCTTGTTTTCTTTTCTTTTTCTAATTGGAATTTGAATGTTTCTTAATACATTTTCATTAGCAAGCCTGCATTACTCTGCTCCACTGCTATATTGGAAGGAACAGAGCTGCTCATTTGAGACATAAAAAAATGAATTTAAAATGAAATATCTTCCTCCTCCCTCCACATCACCATTTTTGAAGCTGCAGGCAACACACTGCATCTGAAGTGAATCATACAGAATGACATCTTTAACGAAGGAAAGGATAGCAGAAATAAAAGGTATGACATAACAGTTCCATTCTAATATCATTAGTACTGTTCTAGCTTATCTCCACCAACACATTAATTTTCAGGCAGGAATGCTCATCATATGATTAACATTAACATAAAGACTGAAGAGCATTGTAAGAGAATTTCTACAGATGTTTAGCTATACAATTTGGGAAGAACACCCTTTGAATGGCGTGAGAGTACGAATGGATTTCCAGAGGAAAAATAATTGCAGACTACACGAACCAGGAGCACTACTCAGGTGACTCTGAGGACACAGATAAACCTCCAAGTGGTTCAACGACCCTCTAAAAGGATGCAAATGACCAGCTGTCTGCAAGGAATATAAATCCTTCCATTCCGCACTATCCTGTCAGAGCTGAAGAAGCTTCTTGGATGAGAAGCAAAATGTCTTCAAAAGAAAAAAAACAAGAAAGTGCATTTGCCTTCTGAAAAAGCAGCTTTGGTTCAGCAATGCTGATGACTACATGCAAACACTTAAGCCTTAAACAAAATGAGAGAAAACCACCTAACAAACTTTAGACGTAGCACTTCAAAAATGCTGCAGCGCAGGATGACCATTTTCTACCTTGTGACACAAACCAATTTGATTTTTTTGTAAATTCTGGCACAAAAACCAAACAAACAGAAAAGGCAGTGGTATTCTACTCCACCGTCTGGTGATCATTGCGTACAATGATTAAAACACTGACCTACAACCAATTTGTCAATGTGGTTGCACTGAGAAAATGACCTAACATTTCTCCATTTCATCACTTGACAGAACAAGCTACACAGGCTTTATACCAGGTAAAGTCTTTATATCAGAAAACAAACAAAAGAGTTGTCAAATGTAGGCAGCAGCAAGAATTTCAAACATCATTTCTGCATTAAAGCACTCAATGAGCAGTTTTACATAACTCCTTCTTACAATATGATCAAATAAACCACTTGATAACTGGTTCCATTTCAGATGGGTTCTAAATTAAGTTAAACTTCAATTCTTACCATCTACACATGCTGGTCTTGCCCTTGTAGTACCGGCAATCTGTCCTTTTTTACATGCACAACGAGCGGTTTGTCGGGCTATAGTTCTTCGAGGCTGACTGCTATCTCTGTCCAAAGTAACAATTTCACATGTACCTGCAGCCAACTGACCTGGAAAAAAAAAACAGCAACAGGTATCATAGTCAATAACTATTGTAATCCAAAAGAGTCATGACAGGTTCTGACAGGTTCTGGAGAACCAGTAGCAGAAATTTTGAGTAGTTCGCAGAACCAGTAGCAGAAATTTTGAGTAGTTCGGAGAACCGGCAAATACCACCTCTGACTGGCACCGCCCCCATCTGCCTCCCGAGTCCCAGCTGATTGGGAGGAAATCGGGATTTTGCAGTAACCTTCCCCTGGAGTGGAGAGGGAATGAAGATTTTGCAGTATCCTTCCCCTGCCACGCCCACCAAGCCACACCACGCCCACCAAGCCACACCCACAGAACCGGTAGTAAAAAAAATTGGATTTCACCACTGCCTCCAAGGTCTCTTCCAACTATTATTTGGTTTTCTGACCAACTTCACTCAACATGTAGTTGTCAAATGGAACTATGTCTACATGAAGGACAGCATGTAGTAGGGTACCCCAAGGTTCTGACTTAGGCCCACATCTTCATAAATGATTTAGACAAGGTGATAGAAGGGTAACTCATCAAATTTGCAGATAATATCAAGCTGGGAGGAATAGCCAACACTTTAGAAAATATCATCGAATTCCGGCGGTGACGTCATCGCGGACCGGGCAAGGGACCCAGTGTTGCCACAGACACTTCTCAATAAATGGAAATTCAGTTGAGAAATATAGATATTGGTATTAGTAATAAAACAAAGGCAACATTTTTTCTCATGTCTCATCTTGAAGGGAAACTGATTAAAAAACATGCTAGTTCTAGAAATTATTTCAAATTAACAGTTGCAGTATTATAATATTCACCTAGAATTAGGGAGAAGCAGATTGTAATACTGAACATTCTGAGTCATCAAAGTTTGATGAGTTTCTCAGCCAAACCTACTCCAAAGTAGGAAAAAAGGAGGAATTTAAGATTTCTTCAGCTTTTGAAGAAATTTGGAATATAAATTACAGCAATAAATAATTTTATTCGTAATAGTTTGAAAGAGGAACTTTATCAGTGACTGACACATTTCTAGAAAAAAACTAATGGGCAATCAGTTTTTATTTTAACTTCCCAAGTATTTAACTTGAAAAGCTGGATGGTCATTTTTCAGAAAACAATGTCAGACAATATTGAAAATGATAAAAGAGTGCCTTGGTACAAATAAAGCAACCATGAGCCAATAGAGAAGATCTGATGTTACACAAAATTAGACAATATTAGAATTCTGCTAAAATATATATAATAATACTGGTATTAAGAGCAATGGAGAATTTACAATTCTTACAATTTTTATAAACCTACAATTTTTCTATGTCCTTTCATAATAACTGTGAGCTGAGAAAGACTCTAAAAAACCTACATTAAACCAAGTGTACTTGGCATAATGTAGTTTATATTATATATTAACCCTAACCCACACCCACACCCACACCCACAGAACCGGTAGTAAAAAAATTTGGATTTCACCACTGCCTCCAAGGTCCCTTCCAACTATTAATTGGTTTTCTGACCAACTTCACTCAACATGTAGTTGTCAAATGGAACTACGTCTACATGAAGGACAGCATGTAGTAGGGTACCCCAAGGTTCTGACTTAGGCCCACATCTTCATAAATGATTTAGACAAGGTGATAGAAGGGTAATTCATCAAATTTGCAGATAATATCAAGCTGGGGGGAATAGCCAACTCTTTAGAAAATATCATCGACTTCCGGCGGAGACATCATCGCAGAGCGGGCAAGGGAACGAAGCTCCATTCCCAGACTCCGAAAAACTCTTCACCAGGAGCCCCTCGAGGGCATTACTGATCCCGGAGAGATCAGTAAAACAAAGAGGAAGCTCTGAAGACGCCGGGTGAGTTGCAAACACTCGAGCGGATAGGGGCAGCACTCTTAAAGCTGGTGGAGAAGGAATTGGTCTGCAAAATGAAATTCAATGTGAAGCAAAGCAAAGGTTTTACACTTAGGCAAGAAAAACCAAATGCACAGGTATAAAATAAGTGGTACCTGGCTCAACAGCAGTAACCTAAGGGATCTAGGAGCCCTTAAGTATGAGCCAGTAATGGTGCTGTTGCCAAAAAAACCATTGCAGTCCTAGGCTGCATAAACAAAGGGATAGCATCAAGATCACATGAATTGTTAATACCATTTTATACTACACTGGTAAAACAACACTTGAAGCACTTCATCCAGTTTTGGTGATAAAAAAAAGATGTTGAGACTATAGAAAGAGTGAAGAAGAGAAACAAAGATGGTTAGGGAACTGGAGACTAAACTGTGCGAACTGGGTATGTCTAGTTTAACAAAGAGAAGGACTAGAGGTGACATGAAAACAGTCCTCTAATATTTCAGGGGCTATCACAGAGAGGAGGGGGTCACCCTGTATTCCAAAGCACCTGAGGGCATGACCAGAAGTAATGGATGGAAGCTTAACAAAGAGAGATCCGACCTACAACTAAGGAGGAATTTCCTGACAGTGAGAACAATTAATCAATGGAATGGCTTGCCACCCAAAGTTGTGAGTTCTCCATAACTGGAGGTTTTAAAGAAGAGATTGGACAGCCATTTGTCCGGAATGGTATAAGGTCTCCTGCTTGAGTCAGCAGTTGGACTAGAACATCTCCAAGGTCCCTTCTAACTCTGCTATTCTTTATTTAAAATGCTGGGCAGTCATTAGAGAGATGCTGAAGCTAATATATCCACAACCACTAAAGCTCTATGAGTGACTTTCGAACAGTTACTCTCTCTCTGCCCTATCAATCTCATGGAATTAGTGTAGGAAAAAAAATAACAGAGGTAGCACTGTGGACACTGTTTTGAGCAGAAAGAGACATTTATATCTAGCAATGTAACATAGGATAAATTAAAATAAAATAAAGCAGTAGAAATAGTCTGTAGCAGGATTTCATAACTATCGAAGTATCAAAAAGTTTAATATATGTTTAATAGCATGTGTAGGTTTGTATTTACTGAGCCCAAGGCCATTTTTTCTCTGAGTTTCTTTGTAGTCCATCTTTTATTCAATTTCTCTGTGTAGCTGTTCCTTACCCTTTATTTTAAAAAATGTTTATTTATTTACTAAATTTATATGCTATCCATCTCAGTATTAGCTTGCTTCCTTCCTTCCTTCCTTCCTTCCTTCCTTTCCTTCCTTCCTTATTCCTTCCTTTTTGCTTTTGTGCATGAAAAAGAGAATGATCTGTGTGCGCATGCAGACTGACATATTTCCTAGTTTTAAATTCAATTAATTTTAATCATTAGTTATTAATTCAATTATGTATTCTTTCACACAAGGGGACAATTATATTCCTTGTGGGTTAAAAGCTTGGAAGCCAAGGTGATTCTGCAATTATTATTATCATATGGTTCCAGGCCTATACTTTTGATTCACTAAAACCATTTCTGCTAAATTCCTCTCTGTGTTTTCGTGTGTGTGTGTGTGTGTGTGCATGCATGTGTGTGTGTGTGTGTGTAAAAAAGTATACATGAACAGTCTTCATCTTTAATTCTGCATGGAGCTGTACTTCCCCAATCAAAATTGTGTGCAACTTGATGGTTCTTATAAACTCAAGACTCCCGATTAAACAGCCAGTAGCCAGGAAGAACTTAGTTCAAATTCACCTTGTTTATGAATTGCCTCCTTTACTGGGCTGAAGTGATTCAGGCCCTATTTCCTACTTGGATTACTGTAATATGCTGCACATCAGGCTGCCTTTGAAGAACATTCAGAAACTGTAGCTGGTCCAGAATGCATCAGCAAGAACAGTTTTGGATGTTTCTTATTCCATGGAGGCACACTGACTCTGAGTGGGTTTTTAGGTGTGATTCAAGATGCTAGTTATCATCTATAAAGCATCATACGGCAAGGAACCAGACAATTTGCAGGAATGCCAGTATCCCATCATCTCTGTTTTTTCTTTCCCTTAGCGAAAAGCAATTAATTAAGTGAAAAGTGTATTTTAAAAATAAATAAAAATAAATAAGGTTTCTCCTTTATTTCTCAGAACAACAAATGGTGATCTTATTTTTATCACTTTATGAAATACAGGTAGACTTTGACTTACAACCATTTATTTAGTGACTGTTGAAAGTTACAATGGTTATAACAAATGTGACCGGTTCTTGTACTTACAACCTTCACTGTATCCCCATGGTCATGTGATCAAAATTTGGGCACTTGGCAATGGGAAAGTATTCGTGATACCATAGTTGTAGCATCCTGGGTTGGCTGGTCACCAATTGTGACCTTCCCAGTCAAGCACACCAACAAAGTTAAGGGGGGAAAGCTGGATACGTTTAACATGAGATTCACTTAACAAATACAGTGATCCATTCAATAACTGTGACAAAATAGATCATAAAATTAGGTGTAATTCACTTCTAAACTGCCTTGTTTAGCAACAGAAACTCTGATCCCAGTTATGGGTGTAAGTCAAGCACTATCTGTACTTATTTCACTTGCATGAAATAGTTTGAGTCACTTCATGATTAAAAAAAAAACTCTATTAAAGAATCTCTGTACCAATAATAAATGGTAAATAAGATATGTAACCAATTAAAATATTAAAATTACTTGAACAATTACTAATAAAGTATAAAATATTTAATGTGACCTTGCAAAAAAAATACATATTTTTCTTTTACCTCTTCATGGTACTCTTCTTTCTTAAAAGCAAAGATCAATTCAAAATAGATTTTACATGAAAATTTAGAAAGTTTAAATGTGTTTAACAAATTAAACAAACATGGACTATGTCCATGGCATTTATAGAAGCCCCAAACCTGAAACAAATATTTGTAAACAAATAGATCCAAAGTTTAATTTGAATTGATCACTATAATATTGTACTGAATATGCTACATTCATACATTTACAGGTTATGGTTCATTTTAATTCAATTTTATTAAAGCAATGGATAAGGATTCATTCTCCAGAAAACATAAATGTAAAAAATAATATTGGCATAATTCGGTAGACCACCTGTATTGAATTACTTGATTTCAGCAAAAGTCAACACAGTTTGCTCAATGATAATCATACTGTGACTATTATAATCATATGCTAATGATATGCAAATTTTGTAAAAAAGCAATGAAGTCAATTAAAGCTTGAGTACAAAGATTCTTAGCAAAACGCTCAATAAAAAAGATTGTCAAATTATATGTATGTATATGCATATTATTTTACTATATTTTTATATAAAAAAAACATTGGTTTTTACAGACACAACTCTACCTGCTAGGACCAGGGATAGACATCATGCTTGGAACTACAGGCCACAGCAATCTGGACAAATTTAGAAATGGGAATTATAAACAGCCGCCCAGAGTCCTTTGGGAGTTGGGCGGCATACAAATTTTATTAATAAATAAATAAATAAATAATAAACAAACAAACAAACAAACAAACAAACAGTTATGCTTTTTTTAGGAGTGGGGAGAAGCTTGTTGAAAGAAAAGATATAAAAATAAGGTATGTTAAATACACTGCACACTTAATTTCATCTATTGACTAGAATTATCAGTCCTTCCTCCCTGTTCTTGGAAGATAGACCAGTCTTGTGGGGATAAAAAAAAATGAAGCTTTATTAAAATAAAACTAACAGCAAACTATAGATCATCATCTTTTAATGTTCAAAATGTTAAAATTTGAAATGTATAGTCTTGCAAGGAGCTTTCTAATTTATGCCAACTGAGAAACTGGTGAAATTTAAAAAGAAGTATTAAGTAGATCCAGTATTTGGATATGGGGAAATTATCCAATGGAAAAAAAAACAAACTTGTTTGTGGTTTTAAATACATTATGTGCATCCTAAGTAAAATAGTCTCTGCTGATAAAAGAAGCATGTCATAGAAAGGAGGAAGAGTAAATTGATCGTGGGGAAGGAGGAGTTCTGCCATCCATAACTTTAGGAAAGGAAATGTAAACTACCGTATTTTTCAGACTAACACGCACCGGTGTATAAGATGCACCAAGATTTCGAAGAGGTAAGTAAGAAAAAAAAAGTTTTTGCCCTCCCCCAGGAGCACTCTGCAGACCTCCTAAACCCTCTGCACACACCGTTTTTGTGAAAAATGGGCCGTTTTTTGCCTGTTTTTCGCAAAAACTGGGGCATTTTTGCCCTCCCCCAGCCCCCAGGAGCACTCTGCAGACCTCCCAAACCCTCTGCGCACCCATTTTCGCACGGGGCAGGGCTTCGGGAGGCCAAAAATGGCTGTATTCGGTGTATAAGACGCACCAACATTTCCACCCTCTTTTAGGGGGGGGGAGTGCATCTTATACTCTGAAAAATACGGTAGTTATTGGTCAAGCTTGAACTGTACAGGACATAAGGATCTATATTATATTTATCATTTTATTGTGTAAATTTATAGTATAGTCCAGCAGTATCTCTGTTCTGGGATTAGCTCTCAGAAATATTAAAGAGCAGGAACAAGAAAAAGCAGTTCCTTTAACTGGATATGGCAAATATCATGAATATCCCCCAAATCCTGGTGGCAAGCTGTGGATAAGTTCAATGAAATTAAGTGGGAAGCAATATTATCACACACATAGGACAGACGCAAGATATCAATGTAAAAAAGGCTATAAAACTAGCATAACGGACTGGTTCAAGAACTGAGGCATAAATCAGTATACTCCTAGTCTAAACCTATTCCAGTCATAAAACTTATGTGGTCTAAGGAAATCCATAGTTCTACACTCAGGTTGCAATAAAAAGATAATAAACAAGCTACCTTTTATGAATAATACAAGCATTCTAAAATATATACAAGAAACATTTAATTTATGTGAACCTTTTAAAGAAATCATCAGCATCAAAGACCAAATGCATCCCCCCCCCCATTGGCAACAATTCATTTTTTTATGCCCAATTTAAAACACCCAGCTAGAATTTATCACTAGTGATTAAGAAGCTCCATCTCATTCTATACAAATCTGTCTGACTCTTAACAGCATTTGAAACCCTGGTTTTTAGGTCTAAAAGAAACATTTAATTTTTTTGTGTAACATATTCTACTTTTTATGTAACGCAGCTCTACTTTTTTGTTACTTTAAACAAAAGCCTTAAAGATAAACTTGTTTTAGCTCAGATAATGTGATTATATACCATATAAATTATTGTTTTAATTGTGGCTGTTAATCCAAACCCTGTTTTTTGATAACAAATTAATAAAAACATTTATATGATATGTTGGAAGGCTGAGTCAACCTTGAGCCTGGTAAGATTTGAACTGCCAAATTGCAGTCAGCTGGCAGTCAGCAGAAGTAGCCTGCAGTACTGCACTCTAACTACTGTGCCACCGTGGCACATATACATATGCATATGCATATGCATATGCATATACATATAGATATACACATACACATACATATACACATATACACATATATACACACACACACATAAAAGAAGAGGCAGACATTGTGATCTCCAGAACTTAAAATATATTATCCACTTAGCTTTCGTTAGCCTCTGCTAACATCGTCAGAGTGTAAAAACTACCATTGAAAGAATATTCACACACACACACATACATACATATATACATACATACATATATACACATATGTGTGTGTGCGTGCGTGCATGTGTGTATATGTATATGTAAAAGTTGTTATGTAATATATATATATATATATATATACACACAAATCAAACCTATACACATTTATGTAGTATTCTGAACATTTTTGATTGTAAAGATATTGCTCACTGAATTTCTCAAACAATATAACAGATAAAAGCTTGGATTAAGCATCAAAGTCTTTTTTTTTAAAATTAAAGCTGTTTCTGATATATTTAGCTCTCTTCAATTAGAGAAAGACTGCTGTGTATGACCATTACATTACTAATAAGGTGAATCACTCTAGCATATAATGACTTTCTAATGAAAACCAGGGTTAAGTCATATGTTCTTGTGAACAGCAGCATCTGCAGGGAGTCTAAATGCATAATTGGTGGCACATGGGAAGATCGCTGGAGGAAGTCAAAGCAGTATTTCTGCTATCAGGGAAATCTCTGTCCATGGAAGTGACAATTTTCCAAAAACATTGTATTTGATATGACACAATTCATTCAAATTACTTTGTGACCTGACTTTGAAGCCAATTCAGTATCAAAGTGCAGTTAAAATACTATAGTTGGTAACCTGCACGTCATCTTTCATAGCTGCTTTGAATTCAGTAATCCCTTAGAAATGTTATATAATAAATGGCTTGGAAATGTTTTATAATTTGAAAAGTAAAAAAATATATGCATGCAGTTTAAAATATGAAGCAAAATTACAAAAATAAATTTTGTATTACAAACAATAAAAATATTTTGTTGTAGAAGCAACAACTTCTACAAATTCCATAAACCTGGATCTGGCTGTTTCTTTTTGACAGTGAAAGCAGCTAAACAAAAATGAAAACAAAATTATGCTGAAGAGCTCAAGAATGCCGCTGGCATTGTTTGGTAAATGCAAATAGGAATAATCATATAACAAACATTAGTGCTCTTGCTTGCTCATTGTAATAAATGTTCAAAATTCTAAGCCCACTTCAAGCAAAATGCAATATATTTGATAAAATATTCCATTTCTTTCCACACTGAATCCCTATCACATTCTTCACATATCTGATTTTAATGATGAGGCTATTAGCAAAGATAAAAATTGTTACTTAACATTGAATGACTATCATTCTACTAGCCTTACCCAAGTATTTAGCAAATGTTTATTTTCACAACTGGGTTCTTTTCAGTGACATACAATTGATTACTTGCTGCTACTGAGGAAGGATCTGTCAGTTCCTATAGCCTTGAAAATATAGATAGATTAGATAGATAGATAGATAGATAGATAGATAGATAGATAGATAGATAGATAGATAGATAGATAGATAGATAGATAGATGATAGACAGACAGACACAGACAGACAGATATGCATATATCTATATACATACAAGTATATACAGTAGATGATATAGATATATGGAGATAGACATAGAGAGATATAGAGGTCTCTATCTCTCTCTCTACCTACCTACCTACCTATCATCTATCTATCTATCTATCTATCTATCTATCTATCTATCTATCTATCTATCTATCTATCTATCTATCTATCTATCATCTATCTATCTATCTATCTATCTATCTATCTATCTATCTATCTATCTATCTATCTATCTATCTATCTATCTATCTATCTATCTATCTATCTATCTATCTATCTATCTATCTCCAAAAATACTTTGGCTCTGTTTTGATTAAAGAAAAATATAGAATATATTATTACTGAAAGCAACTTCTGGAGACCAAAGGCAAGAACTAACAAAGAAATGTCTGATATACACTACAATTACATTTTCAGGAAAAAAAAGTATTCAATTAAATTTAAAAATTACAATTCCCTGTGATTTTCAGTTGCCTTCTTTGCACTGTTGCACTCATTTGTTTCTTGAGTCCCATAACTGCAGCAAATATAGACTTTAAACTAAAACAATCATCAGGCAAAATAATTTAAGAAATTCAACACTAAAACCCTTAGATTTAAATAAATTTGCAAACATACCTCATTGACCCAAAATAATAAAATGGTTTCATAATATCATTTTAAGACTCAGATACCTACACAAAACAGCAGCACCATTTGAATTTAAGCATAATCAATTATACCTGCTTGTTGAATGATAAAAGAATATTTGAGCTGGTTGCATTGATATAGAAAACAGTGACTTATTTAAGCAAATTCTCAGTTTGTTGAACTGTCTGGTTTCATGCTACTCCTGGCTGTCAGATCTTCAGGGAAACCAAGGTACATATTGCCTTTTCTAGTTTTGCTATAAGGTATATCACATTCCTGAGTGTGAAGTCCTATGAGAGATAAGATGAAGCTTTTGGTTGCTAATAAAGGCTTTGCTATTTATCTCAAGCTTTAGCTGAGCACAAGCAATAATCACTATTGCTTAAAATATACTGGACTGAAAAGTATATGGGACCATTCATGAAAGTTCATCAGCATTCAGGAGGCAAAACGCACAACTGCAGTAACTGAATACAGGTTCAGTCTACTGGCTTTAATCTTCCATCTCATTCATTCAGCCTTTACTTTTGGCACAGCTGTATGATAAACATTCTTACACACTGCAGTTGTGGGATTCCTTAAGAGGGTGAACAAGCAAGAAGGCTTAATGTATTTAAAAATACATTACATGTATTAATGGGTGGGGGGAGCAAAACAGTAAAAGGAATGTACAACTTTGTATTCAAAGAAATTCTTAGAGAAAGGAGAAAAATGAAATCAGCCATATATTAATATACTGTACATATACATACATACATACAGTTGCAAGAAAAAGTATGTGAACCCTTTAGGATTACGTGGATTTTTGCATGAATTGGTCATAAAATGTGCTCTGAACTTCATCTAAGTCACAACAATAGAAGAACACAGTCTGCTTAAAATAATACTACACAAACATTAGATGTTGCCATGGTTTAATTGAACATAACATGTAAACATTCACAGTGCAGGGAGGAAAAAGTATGTGAACCCCTAGCCCAATGACTTCTCCAAGAGCTAATTGGAGCCAGGAGTGAGCCAACCTTGACTCCAATCAGCGAGATGATATT
>QLTV01002116.1:689855-707121 GCA_003457575.1 Thermophis baileyi | reverse complement strand
CTTCAACAGCACAGAATACGCCTTCTGGAGTGGCCCAGTCAGAGTCCTGACCTCAACCCGATTGAAATGCTGTGGCATGAACTTGAGAGCGATTCACACCCGACATCCCAAGAATATTGCTACACTGAAACAGTTTTGTGAAGAGGAGTGGTCCAAAATTACTCCAGATCGTTGTGCAGGTCTGATCTGCAACTACAGGAAACGTTTGGTTGAGGTTATTGCTGCCAAAGGAGGGTCAACCAATTATTAGGTCCAAAGGTTCACATACTTTTTCCTCCCTGCACTGTGAATGTTTACATGTTATGTTCAATTAAACCATGGCAACATCTAATGTTTGTGTAGTATTATTTTAAGCAGACTGTGTTCTTCTATTGTTGTGACTTAGATGACGTTCAGAGCACATTTTATGCCCAATTCATGCAAAACTACACATAATCCTAAAGGGTTCACATACTTTTTCTTGCAACTGTACATACATACATACATTCATACATACATACGTATATACACATACATATATATGTAGCAAATTAAGTAAAATGGTGGCATATTCATAAGAAATATTAACACAGAAATCGGTGAGGAATGTTTAGCCTGCAGAAGAGGTTGTTGATGGGGAATATCAATCTTTAAATATCTGAAAGATTTACTTGAGAGAGTGTGCAGCTTATTTGTTCTGTGTGGCCTGGAGGGCAACATTTGACCCAATGAGTTCAAACTCTAGGGAAGTAGATTCAGATAAGATATTAGGAGGAAGATCCTGGTTGTAGGAGCTTTCAACTATATCCTTCATAGTATGTACTTCTCTCCTGGAAATCCTTAAGCAGAGGTTAGATATACATCTGCATGATTGAATTTGTTTATTTGAGATCAAAGACCAAAAAAATCCATCCTTGTGAAAAACTTTAGCAGGGTCTGCACCAAACAGGGGATTGGGCTAGATGATACCTGGTTTGAAAATTCTTGGCAAATTTTTTGTGATCCGAGGTGGCGCAGTGGTTAGAGTGCAGCACTGCAGGCTACTTCAGCTGACTGCTAGCTGCAGTTCGGCGGTTCAAATCTCACCGGCTCAAGGTTGACTCAGCCTTCCATCCTTCCGAGGTGGGTAAAATGAGGACCCAGATTGTTGGGGGCAATATGCTAACTCTGTAAACCACTTAGAGAGGGCTGTAAAGCACTGTAAAGCGGTATATAAGTCTAAGTGCTATTGCTATAAAACTATAAATTTGATTTAGATTATCTGAAGTCGAAATAGGTGTATGGACAATTTTGGGCTCAACTGTGGTCATAAGTCAAGCAAGAAAAAAACAGTGCATTCATAATAAACCACACAGCAGAGAAATAACTGCTTTTCTACCCTACTGTGCTGTTCCACTCACTCCCACATAACTGTAGTTTAGTGAGTTTATTAATATTCCCCAGCAATTCCATTTGCCCAAAACCCCAGAACTGTCTCAATTAAGTCCAGCCATGAGCAGACCAATGCTAGTCCACAAACCAATGGCCAAAGAGTCCATAAAGCACTTGAAAGTTTCTCAATCAAAATAAATCCACCAGGCAAACTTAAATCCACAACAAAAGAGTTCACGAGGCAAGAAAAGTCCAGAATTTCCAAGGCACTGTCCAAGTCAAGGCACAATCCAAAGCGAGACAGGAATTACAACGACCATAAAACACATTGCTAGGAAACAAACACATTGTTCCCAGCATCGCCTCCATCTGTCTACTGTGCTAAATAGCCAGCTTCCGGTGCAGCCCATCAAGAAGGGCGAGGTTTTCTCCTCGTAGTCTGGCTGACCTTCTCTGCTCCTGCCTTTTCTCTGCCCTACAGGTTCTTGGATCAGGTGTAGAAGGCAATTCCTCTTCCGTCTCACTGACTGGCTGCAACTGCATGCTTTCATACCTGGAGCCTCAGCCAAATCCCTCACAGACGGCTGCTCGGAGCCATCAATCAACTCAGCTCCTGACGTGCCAAGAACTGGTTCATCCTCCCCTGAGCTGAATTCTAGAGAGGTATCTGGGGAAGCATCCCTGGGAATCATCACCTGTCCAATGAAGAGTTTTGGTAATTTATTTAGTAGCAATAGCAATAGCACTTAGACTTATATACCGCTTTACAGTGCTTTTATAGCCCTCTGTAAGCTGTTTTCAGAGTCAGCCTCTTGCCCCCAACAATCAGGGTCCTCATTTTACCCACCTCGGAAGGATGGAAGGCTGAGTCAACCTGGAACCTGGTGAGATTCAATCTGCCAAATTGCAGGCAGCAGAAGCAGCCTGCAATACTGCATTCAACCACTGCGCCACCGCAATTCTAGTATCACCATCCATCCATAAAATATGCCCAAAATAATTCAAAGCTCTCAATTTTCTGAAATTCTGTTCTGTCGGCTGTGTGTCTGAGTCTCTGCAACGTGAGATGTTGAGATATATATGCAAAACATATACTTTCCTACTAAACAGATCAAGAAAAAAAATCTGCATTTTGCATTGTATGTGTCATAATAATAAGTGTGACTAACCTGTGTTTTTTTCCCAATCTGATTTAAATATCTAAAATATTCAAAATCAGAGTGAAAGTTACCCAATGATTTTACTTTCCTTTTACAGTTAGATTTCTTTACATACACTTTAATGTATGCTGCAACTGAAAACTATTACAGATCTGATTATTAGAACTGTTAAAAATACATTTCTCTTTCAATTTATCATTAATTACCATAAGATGCATTGCTTCCAAATCTCATAGGAGCAAAAGAAAATAAGAAATGGACAAGACTCCGATCATAGTCACCATTTTGACTTCCCTTTTCATGTGGAAGTCTTTTTCGTTGTCAGGATACCTTAATGAATGGCATTAGGAAATGCTGTTCTAATGTGGGGAGGGAAGGAAGGAAGGAAGGAAGGAAGGAAGGAAGGAAGGAAGGAAGGAAGGAAGGAAGGAAGGTCGATCAAATTTGTTGCACAAAATGAGTAGAAAAAAAGGTGTAATAATTTGAATCTTGATTTTATTACAAATAAGGCTTGCATTTAAGAATCAGCAGTTGGTGGAATTATTCTATAATTATTTCATTAGGTTTTACAATTATCCGATATTTACTTCCTTGAATACTTGGTTGCATCTGTTTCAATTTTAGCGTTTTGCAAAACAAGCCCATAAACAAAATGAACTCCTCCAGACCACATCATTCTGGGGGGGTAGTTCAGTGTTTTCAAGAAATGATTCTATTGAGCCCTGTATGGGCCTAGTTTAGGGCCAAACTGCTGCTGGGATATTTCAAACTGCTTCCATTTCAGAAGATTTATTTCCAAAAATTGACAAACGACCCCCAGAGCAGCAGGATCTAGAGGTGGTTTGCCATAATCTGAAATAAAAGTGAAGCATTTCAGAGTTCTCCAGAGTGTTCCATATCTGAATTTGAGAGTTTCGCATCCCTAAAATTTTGCTGGTTTTTCAATATGCTTATTAAAGAATAGGAGAGGAAAAAAATAGAACATATGTACATTACACTGAACTGATGCACACAATGGGAATTCTCTAGAGAGGTGCCTATGGGACTAGTGCATTTTAATTTTTTATAAATCATCTGTGTTAGGACTATGTAATAGGTAGTTAGGTTTACTCACATAGCAAATTGTTCAGAATTGAAAATTGGGGGGGGGGATGTGAAAAACTCCAAAAAGATGTTTCCAGACTGGAAAAAAGGACCCTACAAGACAAATGCAAGGCAACATAAGCAATTGCAAAGTGAACATTACTGGCTCTGAATCCCCAAATTTCAGATATGCATCCATGGACTGTGGCTTGATAATGTTTAATTTCAAAAAAGTCTTTCACAATTATGATTAACAGTTTAAAGACTATGACTATGTATCAAGCTATAAAAAAAGCACATTCCATGCAAGGAAGATAACTGAAAATAAATTATAAATATAGAAATATGCCTTATATAAATCGATGATGTGGTTGCACTTTTTGTAAGCATAGTACTGGATGCTGTAGTTAAAAAAATAAGAGTTTGTAGATCTGGAAAAAAAATTGGAAAATAAACTGAAAGGCAACTAGAATAATGAGGGATTTATAGCCAGTTTACAAAGAACAAGATTGCAATGTTTGGGTCCTTTAGCTTAAAACAAAAGAGACCAAACACAACAGAGATATAATTGAGGCAACTAAAATGATAATGAACAAGAGTGGTAAAGGGTTATCACTTTTCTACATATATTTGTGAGTTTCATAAATACATGTGATTGCCACCAGATAGTGCACGCTCTGTTCAGGCAATACATACAGATGCACATGAGATGGGTTGAACAACCTAATTCCGTCATGTAGCATTAACTGACTTCCACAACTACAATTTGTCTGTTAGCAACATATGAAGTCTCAGTGCAGAATTTTAAGCACGCAGCTTCCATATGAGTTTTGAACCGTGAGAGTATTCAGGATTACATGGACGTTTTCACATGCAAAATTTTACATGCAAAGAAAATCTCTAGATGCAAAGGCTAGGCCGCCAAGTCAACCATGCTGTTCTTGTGGAAAACTGACAATGTAGTGCAAATGTATAGATGGGAATTCATTTCTACTTAAGTGCTACATGAAAAGATTATCTCAACAAATGTTAGATTGTGATATGCAGCCTGATCCAGCAGAGCTTTTATAGACAACTGCTCTATGCATAATTAATTTCATTAGCAGTTGGAATGTATTATAGAGAACAAACTTCGTCAGTAAAAGAAAAAAAAAGGTTGAAGATTATAGACAGAGAGAAAATTTGCTGGAGTGTGTACCATTGACGGAAATAACTTCCTCTGTGGTCTAACTAAACTTCACTTTTATAGGTATTACATGGTTTGGATGGGCACTTACTATCCATTTATTATGGCACAACTAATGAGATATAAATATTTTTTAAGGGAAAGGTATAATTGTATATTTTCACAAAGATTTATGAAAATAGGTGGTAGTGTTAAAACTTACAGGAGATAAATGGACTGTGAAATTATGCATATCACATAGTGCAAAACCAATGTGTCATTGATACAATCCTATTTATATCTGTTTAGAAGTAATTCTGTATTCAGTGAGCTATATTGCAACTTTAATGAGGTGTATTTTAAGAACAACTTTATGTTCATAAAGTTATCAATAGTTATTTTTAAGCAATCACTGAAATTATTAAAGATTTCAAGAAATCAGCAAGTAAAATTCTAATAGAAATATTTCTTCCTTCTAGGTCACTACGTTGTATTGGCATATTGAAATGATATATTACCATCCAGAGAAACAGAGAAGGATATTTTAAACAAAAATATAATACAATCTATAGCAGGCCTGATCAATGTATGGCCCACGGCAGAGGTGGGTTCCTCCCGGTTCGGACCGGTTCACCCGAACCGGTAGCGACCCGCTGGTGATGTCACAATGACGTCACGGATCCAGTTCGGTCGGTGCCAGTCCGTGGACGCTGCCATCTTTTTTTTTCAAATTTTTTTTTTTTTTTTCATTCGCAGAAGCCGAATTTGGTTGTGGTCTGCCCAGGTGTTAGGTTTTATTTCAATTTCTTATATATTATTCCCTGTTTCTATATCCATCCAGGCCATATCAATTCTGGACCACGGTTTTTTTTTCTTCTGCGCATGCGCAGAAGCCGAGTTTCCGGCACTGCGCATGCGTCGCCATCTTGTTTTTGGCTTTTTGGGGGGGGGATTTTTTTATTTTTTGCACTGTGGGTATTTTTGCAGTGTGGGAGGAAGCGAACCGGCAGCGAGGTAAGTTAGAACCCACCCCTGGCCCACGGCCTACATTTGACCTGCCAAACAGCCTTGTGTAACCCACCATTTTTTAAAAAGTAGTAAATTTACAGCTGCCTCTGCCATTTTTGTACTTTCATCACTCCACTAGCATGGAACAGCTGATCGGAATATTTCTTTGCAGCACCCAAGACTTTAAAAAACAAAATTATCAACATGTCCCTTTCCTTGCATAAGTTTGGCAGCATGATAATTCAACAAGGAACAATAAAAGAGTTACCCACCTTTTTGCAACTTTATTTAACTAGTAATGTTTTTTAGGTATTGTTTTAAATTTTGTTTCATTTTCTTTTAAAATAATTTTTGGCCTGTACTGTCAGGATATTTTCCTAAGGTGTTTTTGGGGGAGGAGCGGGGCGCCTGTGAATAAGGCTTGACTTCTGGCAACTCCCCACACAACTTCCTACAGTTTTCTTGACAATATTTCAGAAGCGGGTTGATACTGCTTTCTTCCCAAGGCTGAAAGAGAGGGTGTCAGGCCGAAGCCATATTTTATTAGAGACTCAAAGCAACTTACAATTCAAACGAATAATTACAATTCAAAGAACAAATTAAACTATATATATAGAGAGATTAATAAAAGACAGTATTAGGGGCAATGGTAAATTCTAAGACTGAGTATGCTTCAACATAAGCTCTTTATGTTATAAATTGCCTGTCATAGATAGGTAAGGCTGAGCCGAGGGTAGAGATAAATAGGTTGAATGTGAACTATGGTGCAGCCTTGATTTGTGTAGTGTTCTGTTAATCTGGATAGTCTTGACATGCTTTGCTTTCACAAATCCAAGAGAAGCTGAAGATCTTAGAAGGCAAAAAGAGAGGAAAGAAAACATCATAAATTTTATTTTCCCCACTACCAACATGCAACAAGATAATCAAATTATGAGATTTTGAAACTGGTCCTTAACACAATTTAGACCAGTGGTTCTCAACCTTTCTAATGGCGCGACCCCACCGCAACCCCCCGCCACCGCGACCCCTCCCGCTGCCGCCGCGACCCCCTCCCCGCCCCCTCCCCACGCGGGATGAGGTGACAAAGGTGGCGTGGCACCAGGGGCGAAATGCTCCAGGTTCAGGCTTGCCTGCAGGTCGCCGGACAGCTGATAGCGTCGGAAGCGGGAGACTTCGCCCGGACGCCGCCATTTGAGTTTTACCCTCTGCGCATGCGCAAAGCATTCTGCGCATGCGCAGAGGGTAGAAGAACCCAAATGGCGGCATCCGGGCTACCAGCTGTCGGGCGACCCGCAGGCACGGCCGAACCAGGACCTTTTCACCCCTGCAGTGACGGTGGCACCAAGATGGCAGGCTAATGCGCGCTGCAACCCCTGTGAAATGGTCGTTCGACCCCAAAAAGGGGTCGCGATCCACAGGTTGAGAACCGCTGATTTAGACTGTTAATAAAATCATTGGATTAATCAAAAATAATACTACATGCCAATGAACTATAATAAATGAAAATATATCTGTTAAAATAACATGGCACAGGAACCTTCCAAAAATTACAATGTCATCTGTGTAATTTGTTTATGAATGTTGTTGAAATTCAGTTTGAACCTACAGTAAATATGCCAGAATAAAGCACTGGAGGAAAGGCAAAATGACAATAAAGGTAAAGGTTCCCCTCGCACATATGTGCTAGTCGTTCCCGACTCTAGGGGGCGGTGCTCATCTCCGTTTCAAAACCGAACAGCCAGCGCTGTCCGAAGACGTCTCCGTGGTCATGTGGCCGGCATGACTAAACGCCAAAGGCGCATGGAACGCTGTTACCTTCCCACCAAAGGTGGTCCCTATTTTTCTACTTGCATTTTTACGTGCTTTCGAACTGCTAGATTGGCAGAAGAAAATGACAATAGCTATGATTAATTATAACCATAAGGTAACTGTGGAAGGATCAGTCCATGCAATATGGATAAAGTAAGGTCCTGCAACCTCATCCTTTCCCATTCCTTTTAAAGGACCCCCAGTTGTTGACACTGACAGCACCAGCAAGAGCAGAAAGGATATTTAGGAGAGAGTCCCCCCCCCACTTCTTATTTGGACCTGAAGTGATATGGTGGTCACTTCATTCAGGAAGCTACAGTAGATAAGTACAAATGCATTCACAATGAGCTGGAGTGTTAAAAACTGAGCATTTGGAAAGCCCAGAGAATGAGTTGAGGGACAAGAAATGGAGCAGACCCTCAGAGCTTCCCTGCAGCTATAGAAGAAGAAAAAGCAATGGAGAAAACAGACCAATGGCAGTGAACAGCAAATCCTGGATGACACAGCAGGAACAGGCATTCAAACATCACGAGCAAAACTATGGAAAAAGCCAAAAGCACCTTAGCAGGAGAAGCCATTTAAGAGACCCTTATAGCACATACAGTATTTACAATAAGTTGTGCAAAAACTGAGATTCCCCCTCAAAAAAAAAAAAAAAAAAAAAGAAAAAAACACCTAAAAAGAAAAAGCAATTAAAAACACCATAAAAAAAAAAAAAAAAAAAAAAAAAAATAAAAAAAAAAAAAAAAAACAAAAAAAAAAAAAAAAAAAAAAAGACACCTGTAGCAAAAAGTTATGCAACAACTGAGACAACCACCCACCCACCCAAAAAAATTCCCAACAGGACCAGGATTCTGTGGTCTATTAAAGAATCTCCACCAGCTGAAATTTACAAAGAAGTGACAATGGCAATAATCCAGCTCATAAAACACTCAGCACAAAGTGTCAGTTCAAACAAGCTAAGATTGGGCAGCAAGATTTCGTAGAAGAGTGTTGTGTGAGATAGCAAGAGGTTTGCCTCAGAAAGCGGCTACCTCACTGAGAATAGCTCCAGAAAGGTATCTGCAAACTGCTCACTCTTGACATTGTTAAATATACTGACATTTTCCTTAATACCATTACAATTGAGGGGAAAAAAAGATTGAGTGGAGCTAGAGCAGGGGTGTCAAACTCGATTTCATTGAGGGCAGCATCAGGGTTGTGTTTGACCTCGGGGGATGGAGGGCCTGGCCAGGAGGTGTGGCCAGGGGGGCCTGGCCAGCTCAACATCCGTTTTCAGCTGCGACGGCCTCCTGCAGCCCTCTGCCAGAGAAAACAGAGCTCGGGACTGGCAGAGGGCTGCAGGAGGCCGTCGCAGTCAAAAACAGGCCCTCCCGAGCTCCATTTTTGCTGGCAAAGGCACCGTGGGCCGGTCCTTGGCTTTTTCCAGCGTGGCCCCATGGGCCAGATCTAAGCACCCCATGGGCCGGATCCAGCCCGAGTTTGACACCCCTGAGCTAGAGCCTAGGGAGGCAACTTGAAGAAGGAAAAACTGCTAACCAATTATATCCCAAACTGCTAACCAATTATATCCCAACTGCTAATCCAGTTTTCAGAATTGCTCAATTTATTAATCTAATGCCATCAGATGTATTCATGGTAGTTGGAAATTTATCTAAAGTATAAGACTACACGTATTTACAATACTATTTTCCCACCATGTTTTTTCCCCATGCTAGGAATGTATTGTAAATCTACTCTAAATTATCCATGCATCCTTTTCTAGAAATCCAAATTGACAATATCCTACATAAAGCAAAGTAACAGCAAGGACAGAATACTAACTTATCCAAGTAAGCAGCAGCTGTAAACTTTGTACATCAATAATTTAATATAGAGTAAGAACACCTACAGCAGCAATCAAAAAAATTAAGCAGACATGATATAAAACCCTTGCTTCAAAATATAAACTCTTTTTTTTTCTAGTATCTTTGAATTCATGTTCTGCCAATGTACTGTATTTTTTGGAGTATAAGACGCTCCGGACTATAAGATGCACCTACCTTTTGGGGGGAGGAAAACAAGAAAAAAAAATCTGCCTCTGCCTCCCAGCAATTTGCCTCCTTGCAGCAAACAGCCTGTTTCAGCTTCAGCACAGCCTGATTAGCACAAGAAAAAAAAATCTGCCTCTGCACGCGGGGAGGCAGCAATAGGCAATGGCAATCCCTGCAGCCTGAAACAGCTGATGGTCGGGAGGCCATCCAAATCAGCTGCTTGTGTTAATCAGACTGTGCTGAAGCTGAAACTGAAACAGGCTGTTTGCTGTTTGCTGCAAGGAGGCAAATTGCTCGGAGGCAGAGGCGAAAGGGTGGAGGCCGGCGGGTGGGCAGAGCTACATTCAGTGTATAAGACGCACCCAAATTTTCACCCTCTTTTAGGGGGGGGGAAGTGTGTCTTATACTCCGAAAAAGTACATTTTTCTCTCCTTTGTATGCATCTGTTTTAATTAAACATTTTAAAAAGTTAAACGTGGATCCCACAATACAGGTAGTCCTCGGGTTTCTACCACAATTGAGGCCAAAATTTCTGTTGCTAAGTGAAACATTTGTTAAGTGATTTGTTGCCCCATTTTACGACCTTTCTTGCCACAGTTGTTAAGTGAATCATTATAGTTCTTAAATTAGTCAAATTGTTGTTAAGTGAATCTGGCTTCCCCATTGACTTTTGTATGTCAGAAAGTTGCAAAAGGGAATCATGTGATCCTGGGACATTGCAAATGTCGTAAATATGAGTCAATTGCCAATTGACCAACAGGATGCTACAACAGTTGTAAGTGTGAAAACTGGTCTTAAGTCATTTTCTTCAGTGCCGTTGTAACTTTGAGCGGACAGTAAATGAACAGTTGTACGTCCAAGACTACCTGTATTTACAATACGTACAATACAATAGAAAACTGGATACTTATTTTAGTTTCACTATTTTGCATTATGTCTAATATAGGAAATAAATAGGACAAATTAGAGGCAAACATAAAACAGGGCTGGTTTTAATTTAAAAATGAGAAATTTTAAGAGTTTTAGAATATAATATGGCGAACCTATGGCACACGTGTCACAGGTGGCACGCGGAGCCATATCTGAGGGCACGCAAGGTGTTGCCCTATGACAGCTCCAGCGTGCATGTGCGCGCTGGCCAGCTGATTTTCGGACTTCCGGATGGCGGGGGGAGGTCGCTTTCACCTTCCCCAGGCTTCAGAAAAGCCTTCGGACTTCCAGTTGGGAAATTGGGCAATTTTTCACCCTCCTCAGGCTTCAGGAAAGCCTCCTGAAACCTGGGGAGAGTGAAAAATGGCCCAACGACCCAACCGGAAGTTCGTTCTTCCGGTTGGAACTTCCGGTTGGGCCGTTGAGTCCGTTTTTCGCCATCCACAGGCTCTGGAGGCTTTCCTGAAGCCTGGGGAAGGCGAAAACGACCTCCCCCCCACCCTCCGGAAGGCCGAAAATCAGCTGGAATCTGTTTTTCGCCATCCACAGGCTCCGGAGGCTTCATTGAGCCCTGTGCGCATGTGCGGGGGTGGGCAGTGCGGGGGGGGTTATGCATGCATGCGCGGGGGGAGGGCATTGCATTATGGGTGTGGGCACGCACGCACGCTATAGCACGTGCGCGCGCCCTTTTGGCACCCGAGCAAAAACAGGTTTGCCATCACTGTAATAGACAGTCAAGAAAAGGGGGAAATGTTACCATCTACAAACTTTCTTTCTTGAATATGTTATTTGCAATTTTACATATATAACTTGCATGTAGTTACTTACAAGCATCTACTAAACACTTGCAATCTGCGTGAGTTTTTCTATGTGTCTGTGTAGTCTTAATATATAAGAAATTGAAACAAAATGTGTAAAATTATATGATAAAGTACATGAAGATTTTTCAGTTATAACAGCGGCTCTTATTTATCCCAATTTATCTTCCAAAAAGATAATAAATCAGAATAAATTACTGCTTGGCCAATGCAATGCAGATCAGTTTATTTTCATGGCTTGGGATCCAGCTGCTAAGCAGACCGAATAGCACCACAATATATAACAAGAGCTATTCTAAACTTGAGAAAGCAGGAGATAAGAAAAAACATTTCTAAATTTCTAAAAGCATTTCCAAAAGCAAACATTATGTTTCCATTGCATTATCATTCCTCTGATTAAATTGTATGGGTTGGATTCATGGAATTTATAAGTGCATGGCACAACATAGGAGAACAAACACATCGGGACTAGATTCAGCAGTCCACCCACATTTAAAAGACACAGGCCACTCTTTTGAAGAGGACCTCTGATTTGAAAGAGGGGTCAAAGAGATCATCTATGTCAAAATTGAACAGCCTTCTCTTAACAGAGGGAGAGGGATACAACATCATCTCTCTCCAGTCTACAACACAGTCCTTTCAACAGTTCCAAGAAGGCTCCACACCCATTTGCACCACTCAGGTGACCCTGAGGACACAGATAAACCTCCAGGTGACCTTAACGACTCACTAAAAGAATGCAAATGACCAGTTATCTGCAAGGAGTATAAATCCTTCCATTCCAAACCATCCAGTCAGAGCTGAAGAAGCTTCTTGGATGAGAAGCAAAACGTCTTCAAAGAAAATCCAGAAAGTCCAGTTGCCTCTTGAAAAAGCACCTTTGGGACAACCATGACCTGGATGACTGAGAATCTCCATAGACATTCATGGAATCAAGCAATTTGTTTTACATGCTGAAAGAACATTGGGCTTTTCTTTTAAAACAGTCACTACTTCACTTAGCTTTTAAAACCCAGGCCAGTGGGAAAAGCAATGATATAATATCACAATGTAAAAGATGCGTTCATGTGAAATAACATAACTTAACAACATCAACAAAATGTGCTTTTTTATTTGAGGAATGCAGCTCTAAATATCTATACATTCTTTGAGGTTGACATTGCTCATAGCATGTATCAGAATTTGTTGCAGAAAATTAAATCCAGAAAGCACACACAGGCAGACTGATGCAGCAGGATTGATTTAAATAAGAAACTTCTTTATATACAAGAATATATATACAATACCAATGTAGATTCTTCTTCAAGCAGTTACAAGCAAACACACAGGCAGGAGAGAACAGTTAGTTTCATTTCAGAGTTCAGAGTGGACAGAGACAGAGTGGGCTGAGCCACGCCCAGCCTTCTAGCTTCAGTTTCGATTCTCTGCACAGAGTCAGATGTGTTTAGCTCCCATTGGCTGTCTTAGTTGCTATGCCTATTCATTGGCTGACCTTGTTACCATTGGCTCTCCCAGTTCATGAATATCTTAACAGCATGATAGTATTTTCCTTCAGAAACAAGCCAAAAAGCTTTAAAGCAAACCATGACGTCGCACAATAAGTGGACAAAATACCAATGTCAAAAAAGCCACAGGTGGGTGAATTACAGCTGTGCTGCTTGATGGGGAATATCTTATATTATTTTATAATATGAGATCCACTGATGACTTGATATATATGAACTTATGGAAGGTCCACTCCAGGCTTTTTGCTATTTTTAGGGAGAGAAATTAATCCTGTTCATTTAACAAATAATAAAAATAAAAATTATTCGAGTGACCTGGAAATTTAGATAAAAAGGGTTAAATAGTTGGTGGCAAACATCCCTGTAGAATTGGCTGCACAAAGGAACATGGGTTTGGTTTCTATCACAGAGGTAGCGTTGAGTTTTTTCCCTTATATTTCCCTTCTAAAGCAGCTGTGGAAGAAAAGCATTAAAAATCGAGCTAAATTTCTTTAATTTGGAAACTGTAATGTGATATAAATATGAAGCTGATGTAGAAGCTAAATTTGGATATTTTATAAAACTGTTGTAAGAGAAAGCAGAAATTTCTGTCGGGCCTTCTGTCTGAGATCCTTTGCATTAATATTGATCTAGCTCAGGGGTGTCAAACTCGATTTCATTGAGGGCCGCATTAGGGTTGTGTTTGACCTTGGGGGGCCAGGGTGGGCGTGGCCAGGGTGGGCGTGGTCAGCTTGACCTCACTCATATCGGGGGCAACTGTGCGCTCTGCTCACAAGGCGTTGATAATCTTATCTGTTCTCTTGGTAAACTCTTGCAGTGAAGCAATTTATGGTTTAACATATTTTAATTCTCTAAATCTTTAAAGGCTTTGCACGACGCCATCATTTTGCCTGTTAATATACCAACATTTTATTGAGGGACATTAAAGGATGCTTTTATTGTTGTCCTTGAGGAAGAAAATACTGCATCGAAGAGGTTCATTATTAAATATTTTACCACTGTCCATCTGCCTTACAGTCAATTACATTCAGTTAATGTGCATATTAATGAAGATCTTGATATCCATTAGAAACTGCAGACTCCAGTGTCACTTTTTAACACAAGTTTAGTACTTCATTGGCATACTATTATAAACACTTTGTCTTTATATTAGCATTCATTACTAGCAAGAAGACTACCATAAAATAAACATTCTACATTCCATTTTATAAACTTGAACATAGAGTCAATTATGAATCATCAATAAATTTTAAGAAAGCCCAAAGTTCCGTGGAAAACAGTTTCAAAATTCTTAATCATTTAACAAAAGCCTTTAATTGCTCACCTATGAGCAATTGCTACATATAACTACAATAAGTACTTACACGGGCATTTATAATTAGCAAAGCAGTAAAATGTCACCAATTATTATAAGACACTTTAGATACAATTTTCATTAATATTGAGTGCCAGAAGGTAGTATTAGGCATCTACTCTACCTTCCCAGAATGAGACTCATTCCTAGGTTCTCAACATACAGTATGTCTCTCTAGCTGTCACCACTAGATATTAACATCTGTAGTATCTGTACCTTCAAACCTCCCAACTCTCACTCCTCCTTTAAATCCTAGGCATCATCTAACACAGGGGTGTCAAACTCGATTTCATTGAGGACCACATCAGGATTGTTTTTGATCTTGGGGGGGGCAGGGGGAATGGCCAGGGTGGGCATGGCCAGCTTGATGTCGCTCGTGTTGGGGGCACCTATGATGGCCCAAGCACTCTGCCAGCGAAAACGGGCTCCCAAGCTCCATTTTCCGCTGCGGCGGCCTCCTGCAACCCTCTGCCAATGAAAACAGAGCTTGGGAGGGCCACACATGGCCCTCCCGAGCTCCATTTTCACTGGCAGAGGCACCGCAGGCCGGTCCTTCATTGTTTCCAGGGCGGCCCTGAGGACCAGATCTAAGCACCCCGCGGGCCAGATCCAGCCCCCGGGTCTTGAGTTTGACACCCCTGATCTAACATAACCACCATTACATGACAACAATCAACTGACTATCCTTAGCTTACTGAAAGTCCATTATTTCCCCCAAACTGCTTCTGTCATATCATACTATCATCAGCTGCAGGGGATGCCTGGCTGTTACAAACCACCATGCTCACTGTCACCCCCTGTGCATTATTTATGCCCCTTACTAAGCCCTAATCCCAGTGGGGCTAACAGAAAGTACAATACTGTTCTATGCACATAGTCTCTATAGCCAGTCTAAGATATAAGCAAAAACACAATGCAGTAGATCAGGGGTGTCAAACTCAAGGCCCGTGGGCCGAAACCAGCCCGCTGGGTGCTTAGATCTGGCCCGCGGCCCTCCCAGGCTCCGCTTTTGGCTGCGACGGCCTCCTGCAACCCTCTGCCAGCGAAAACGGAACTTGGGGGGGGCACACATTTTCGCTGGCAGAGGGCTAGCAAAACAAACTAAAAACAAAACAAAAGGAGAAATGTTTCCCCTTTTGCATTTGAGCATGCAAGAAGGGACAGGAAAGGAGAAAGGGAAAGAGGAAAGACAAAGAAAAAGAAGGAAAGATGGGAAGAGAGCAAGGAAGGAAAAATAAGGAAAGAGGGGAATGAAGAGGGAACGAAAAAGAAAAGGAAGGAAGGAAGGAAGGAAGGAAGGAAGGAAGGAAGGAAGGAAGGAAGGAAGGAAGGAAGGAAGGAAGGAAGATTATAATGAGGGAGGGTCTGATGGAAGTCCTGCCTTAGCACTTGGCCACCACAGGTGCCCCCAACACGAATGATGTCGAGCTGGCCATGCCCACCCTGGCCACGCCCACTCCAGGCCCCCGAGGTCAAACACAACCCTGATGCAGCCCTCAATGAAATAGAGTTTGACACCCCTGCAATAAATGGCCCAATAGATCAATCCAACAACCTTTGGAAATTTGTTCTCCAGAATGATATACTGGTAAGCAGGAACCTATCTATGGCCAGTTAGCCACAAGGTTCAGGTGAATCTAGTAGTCGCACCTTTGTCTATTCTTGTGCCCAGACTGTTCACTACAGCATATTTCGTCTCCACCTGCCAGAAGTCTGGTCTTCTCTAACTGCCAATTGTCCTGTCACCACGACATCTTCTGTCTGCCATACTCCTCAAAAAGGCAGGTTATTTAATCATATTAACAACATTAATGTGTATTAATGTTGGTAACAAACTGTATATCATTAGAAGCCAGGGGCAAATTTAATATTATGGCCAAGCTCAGAGATCAAAAATACTGATTAAAGGGAAAAAATTACATTTTCCAACCAAAACGAGTACCTTCAGACATTAGATGAGACTACCAGGCATGTCTGAGAAAAGGACTCTCAGTCTAATAGAGTGAAACAGGAAATACAAAAAATGCAAATCAGGAATGATTTAGTTACCATATTTGATGATTAATAGTTGTCTACAGGCAAGTAGATTAAACTTTTTTAACATATTTAAGATAAGACCACAAAACAGATGCTTGATGTAAGCAGTGCCCAGAAACAGAAGTAATGCAAGGCTCTTCAGGCAATAGTATGTTGTGATTTTTTTTTTCAATTTACAATGTAATGTTAAACTACAATACCTAATTCAAACCTAATGATAAACAAATCTTTTTGGCTTATCATAATATGTAAATCCAAACCAAGAAAGAAACTACGAGTTGCTAATAACTTCAAGCTTTCTTGTTTACTGTAATGAACAAGGATTTTTTTTATTAGTATTTGATGCAAAAAGAAACAAAAAAAAAAACCCAAACCCAAGTAGCATTCCCTATAAACACGTTATTAATTCAGACAATAATAAACAATTTTAATTTGAAAAAAAATGTGCATTGCAAAATAGACTTATATAACATCCTTCCAGCACAGAATAATGATTAGCTTAGGAAAATAGATAAAAGTACCAAGTGAGGGTCAGCTGTTTATTAGCATAAATGGATATATGCATTGTATGCATATAGAGACAGCCAGTTTGGTCTAGTGGCACCAGGCTAGAAAGCGGGAAACCATGAGTTCAATTCCCGCCTTGAAAGCCAGCTGAGGAACTTTGGCCAACTCATTCTCTTTCAGTCTAATTCACCTCACAGGATTGTTGTTGTGGTGGGGAAAATAGGAGAAGAACAAAGATTGTGTGTATTCTCTGCTTTCAGTTATTTGTAAATATATATAAAGGCAGGAGGAGAAAGAAAGAAAGAAAGAAAGAAAGAAAGAAAGAAAGAAAGAAAGAAAGAAAGAAAGAAAGAAAGAAAGAAAGAAAGAAAGAAAGAAAGAAAGAAAGAAAAAGAAAGAAAGGGAAGGAAGGAAGGAAGGAAGGAAGGGGAGAGAAAGAGAGAGAAACGAGAGAGAGAAAGGGGGAGAAAAAGAAAGAGAAAAAGGGGGAAATGAGGGAGGGAGAGA
>QLTV01002116.1:665383-677737 GCA_003457575.1 Thermophis baileyi | reverse complement strand
GGCAGGGTCCATTTTGTGTGTTTTTGCGTTGTGTGTGAGTCAGTTGTGTGGCTTTTGTGTTGTTTGTGTGTGAAGTGTGAAAGTTGGTTTTTGAGCTCTTTGTGGCTCTGTGAAGTTCCTGCTTGTTGCAGGGGCCATTTTGTGTGAAGTCCAGCTGCTTCTGCATTGTGTGTGAGTCAGTTGTGTAGGAGTCAGTTGTGTAGCTTTTGTGTTGTTTGTGTGTGACGTGTGAAAGTTGGTTTTTGAGCTCACCCGGTCACATGACCATGACCACCAAGCCACGCCCACCCAGTCACATGACCACCAAGCCACGCCCACCAAGCCACGCCCACAGAACCAGTAGGGAAAATTTTTAGATTTCACCACTGGTCCAGAGGTATTTCATGAGAAGAGTACTCCACTCCTCTGCTCAAAATAGAATACCTTATGGACCAGGCTTGAAATTTTGGGCTTGGACAACCTTGAACTTTGCCGCCTACAGTCTGACCTAAGCATAGTACACAAAATTATCTGCTACAACGTCCTACCTGTCAACAACTACTTCAGCTTCAACCACAATAATACATAAGCAAACAATAGATACAAACTCAAGGTAAACTGCTCCAAACTCGATTGCAGAAAATATGACTTCAGCAATAGAGTGGTCAATGTCTGGAATGCTCTACCTGACTCCGTTGTTACTTCCTCAAACCCCCATAGCTTTAACCTTAAACTGTCTACCGTGGACCTCACACCATTCCTAAGAGGTCTGTAAGGGGGCATGCATAAGCGCACCAACGTGCCCTCGATTGCAGAAAACCCGACTTCAGCAACAGAGTGGTCAATCCCTGGAATACTCTACCTGACTCTGTTTTTACTTCCTCAAACCCCCATAGCTTTAACCTTAAACTGTCTACCGTGGACCTCACACCATTCCTAAGAGGTCTGTAAGGGGGCATGCATAAGCGCACCAGCAAGCCTACCATCCCTGTCCTACTGTCCCCATTTATTTCTACCCATTTCATGTGCTCATGTCCATGTTTATACTTACACCTGTTATCTCGTACATATTTGACAAACTAACTAAAATTTAAAAAAAATTCCCAAATATTTAATTAAAAGCAAGTGCTTTCCAAATTTGTACATTGTATAGAACTGTTAATAATGCAGGACAGAAAAAAATATTGAAAAAATGTATAAACAATGTTGCATTTACTGTATATGAGCCGTGGTGGCGCAGTGGTTAGAGTGCAGTATTGTAGGCTACTTCTGCTGATCACCAGCTGCCAGCAGTTTGGCAGATCGAATCTCACCAGGCTCAAGGTTGATTCAGCCTTCCATCCTTCCGAGGTCAGTAAAAATGAGGACCCAGATTGTTGGGGGCAATATGCTGACTCTGTAAACCGCTTAGAGAGGGTTGTAAAGCACTATGAAGCAGTATATAAGTCTAAAGTGCTGCTAAGTGCTATATGCAAGACACATACAACAAACACTGAGCTGTGGTGGCACAGTGGTTAGAATGCAGTATTGCAGGTTAATTCTGCTGACTCCAGCATTTTGGCAGTTCAATTCTCACCTCAAGGTTGACTCAGCCTTCCATCCTTCCGAGGTCGGAAAAATGAGGACCCAGATTGTTGGGGTCAATATGCTGACTCTGTAAACCGCTTAGAGAGGGCTGCAAAGCACTGTGAAGCGGTATATAAGTCTAAGTGCTATTGCTTTGCATGATAATACTTATTTTAAAAAGTATTGAAAAAGATTTCATACAAAAGGCAAGAACTCTGAATTTTCTCATCTAGAAATGATTTCTAACTCAAGTTAATTTTCTCATTTAATAACTCTGACCTTTCCTTCAAATACTGTTTTTGTAAGAGTTGAGGTCTCCAAACAAATACCATGCTTTGTTAATTCAATAATCATATCAAGTCATAATTAATTTCCTTAGCTATAGTCTGGCATTAGACATGACTTAAGCCTCATAATTAAAAGAAGAGTATTAATTATGTATAAATACATTCAGCATATAACTAAAATTTATTTAGTAAACAAATATAAGTTACAGCCAGTAAGTAGCAAAAACATTTGTGCTGAATCCAGATTATTCATTGTAGGTTCATTCTTTAGGTCCCAGTTATCAGTATTAAAAGATAACAATGGCTATCTTAAACATTACTAATGGTCCCTATTACTAATTTGATTAGAACCCAAAGAGCCAATTGATAGGAAAGTTAAATGTGAAGCATGTTAAGAAGTTACAATATGTTTGTTTATTCAATTTGGACTTACAATTTAGACAGTTTGGAGTTACGACTGGTTGACACACCCTGTGATCACACGATTGCTATTTGTTACTTTCCCTACCAGCTTCCAAGAAAATCAAAAGGGAAGTCATCAGGGAAGCTCATCCCTGAGATCTCTCCCATACCCATGAACCCTCCTGTGTTTTCCTCATACCCTTGCACATTTCCTGACCTGCTCTTGTGCAACTCCTCACACCTTTGACCGTCATGCCTCTTGTGCACCCTCTTACAATCACACACTCCCTAAACCAGGGGTCTCCAACCTTGGCAACTTTATGACTTGTGGACTTCAACTCCCAGAATTCCTCAGCCAGCACATGCTGGCTGAGGAATTCTGGGAGTTGAAGTCCACAAGTCATAAAGTTGTCAAGGTTGGAGACCCCTGCCCTAAACCACACTGCACCTACTACACACCCCCTCACCCAGCATCAGTCATTTATTTGTCTGCCAGTCTGAGATTTCAAACTTCCTGCCAGTTTTCCATTGACTTTGATTGTGGAAAACTTGCACAAAGTAGCCTCATCTGATGACCATGGGATTCAGTTAATGACAATTTTTAAAGCCCAATTCTGGTATTAGCTTTCTATACTTGCATAAAGTTATATTTTCTTACCATACAGGACATCTTAATACATTATCACATATTGTACATATTTAAGTAAAATATCACTTGAATTAAGTATCTGAGGAACCTGATTACTACCAAGATTTGAAGGGTTATCTGCCATCAAGTTGGTGTCAGCTCTTATTGACAACAGATAAGATTTTCTCCATGATGTTTTGTGTCTAACTTGGTCATTCAGGTCTTCTAATAGTGCACCCATTCCTACTGTCCATCCACCTTGCTGCTGGTCATCTTCTTCTCTTTCCTCCTACCTTTTTCAGCATTAGACCCTTCTCTAGAAAGCTAGGTTTTTATATAATATAGGAAGAAGGAAATTTGAACCTGGTCATTTGTCCCTCAAATGAAAACTCTGCATTAATTCATTCAATGATCCATTTCCAACACGAAAACTCCAAAGTAGCAATACTTATCCTATCCTGCTTCCAGCACCAGAACCCGGAGGAGAGCAGCTGGCCGGTGCGCATGCCCACAGAGAGGGTTCTGCGTGCCACCTCTGGCACGTGTGCCATAGATTCGCCATCACGGCCCTATGCTATTCCAGACAAAGCTCTGTCCAATCTTGAAAACCCATAACTTCTGGAGGCAATAGCAATAGCACTTAGACTTACATATCACTCCACAGTTCTTTACAGCCCTCTCTAAGCAGTTTACAGAGTCAGCATATTGAACCCAACAATCTGAGTCCTCATTTTACTAACCTTGGAAAGATGGAAGACTGAGTTAACCTTGAGTCGGTCAGGAATGAATTGCTGGCAGTCGGCAGAGTTAGCCTGCAATACTGCATTCTAACTACTGCGCCACCACAGCTCTTTAGACAGGCCAGCTGATCCACTGATTAATTGGTCTCACTCAACAAAATTTCTCCTTAATTTTAGGCTGGATCACTCTTTGATAATATTCCATCCTTTACTTGGTGTGCTCAAATTCCTTCATATACATTGCTACATGCTATTCTAAATTGTAACCTATGTAATATGATTAGAGCCAGAGGTGGGATTCACATAATTTACCTACCGGTTTGCCCAGCACCGAAAATGTGAGCGTGCGTGTGTGCTTTGGTCGCGCACGTGCACCTTCTGCGCATGCACGCATGCCTTCCGTGCATGCATGTGTGCCTTCTGTGCATATGTGTGTGCGCCTTCCGTGCATCCGTGCGGCCTTCCATGCATGCGCTTTGCTTGTGTGCATGGCTTGCATGCATGCGAGCGGCTTGAAAACGTGGCTAAATAGGACGGCATAGCGCCGGGGCAGGTGGGTGGGCCACCCGCAGGTCGTTACTACCGGTTCGCCCGAACCGGCTGAATACCACCTCTGATTAGAGCCAATTTGATGTAGTGGTTAAGGCATCAGATTAGAAGCCAGTAGATAGTTCTAGCCTTGCCTTAGCCACAAATCCAGCTGGACAAACATGTCCAGTCACTTTTTCTCAGCCCTAGGAAAGAGGCAATGGCAAACCACTTCTGGAAAACCCTTGCAAAGAAAACTGCAGGGACTTGTCCAGGCACTTTCCAAGAACTGGTTACGATTAAACAATAGAAAGAAAATGATTAATACTGATATAAATTTTCCAAATTTACTGATTTGGTTTAACAAAAAACAAATAAATAATTGGAAAAAGCAGATGAACATACCTAGGTAGATTGTATAATAAAGATGAAGAAATGGAGGAATCTTAACTTATTCATAGGTTCAGAAAAAAACAGTGATCTATTGTGAGATAGCAATGTCTTTTGAAAGAAGCAAAATGCTTCTGCCCTTTCTCTTTTATGTGACACTTTAGTATGCCAGGAAAAAACATAAAATTAGTTGAACACAGTGAGAAATATTTTATTACTGATAAAATAAGAAGAAAGAGGGTCAAGAATGAATGGCTACTGAAGAATATGGACTGAATACTGAATAATCTTACAACTACTTGTTTTTACAGAATTAGTACTTTAGCAATATCAACACATATTTTTAAACTTTCATTTCTCGTACTGGTTTACCTTGTGCTATATTTCATTCCTGTGACTACTGTACTTAGCTGTAAGTCTAATTACAAACAAGTGTAATAAAATTGGTTCCTGCTGTTGGTACGATTACTACTTCAAATAATAATTTACTTGGAAATTAACAAGTGTTTAGAACCTATATGTATTAAAGACTTGCTTGTGTATGGAAAGGCAGATTTCTTTGTCACTTAATCTAATCAATCCATTTTAGGGGGAAAAATCATTTTCCCTTCCGACTCTTAATCATCCCCTCTTCTGTAACCAGCCTAATTCCCAGCTCTGACTAGTTTACTACCTCTCCCTATCACTAGTCCTGACTCTCCATTAAGAATCCAGCCTTCCTCCTTCTTTCCTACCACTGATACTTCTCCCCTTTTCTGCTCTGTAGACCATGATATAGTTCTTCTCCAGCCAGGATACACCTTCCTGCTGCTGCGTTACTGCTGCCTCAGGTGGTGGAGGTAGCAATGAAAGTAAAAGTGACTGCAGTAGGGAATATAAACGTGAGTGGGCGATTACAAATGTGTGCTTTAGAGTTTAGTGACTGCACTAAAAGAGGCATATGTGTTTAATATGCATTTCTGAATGGGTAAGAGCTGTAGTGGCGCAGTGGTTAGAATGCAGTACAGCAGGCTACTTTTGCTGACTGCCGGCAGTTTGGCAGTTCGATTCTCACTGGCTCAAGGTTGACTCAGCCTTCCATCCTTCCGAGTAGGTAAAATGAGGGCCCAGATTGTTGGCGCAATTTTCTGACTCTGTAAACTGCTTAGAGAGGGCTGTAAAGCACTGTGAAGCGGTATATAAGTCTAAGTGCTATTGCTATAGCTTTGACTAAGAGTGTTCCTGGACTAATCACTCTGTCAGCCTCACCTATCTCACACAGAAAATAAAGGAGAGACACTGATATTAATTCTTGTGTTCTCAGATAAACTGTGGAATTTAAATACATAGGTATGTGTATCTGTATTCTGTACACATTAAAAAGGGTGTCTTCTTTTAAGAAAGTGTAAATATGATAATTCAAAGGTAAGATAATTCATCAGTGAGAATATGCAGGTGTTCAGCGGTATACAGAAGACATGTATTTGTAAATAGATATGTAAAATTTCTCTTTTGATGCACATTGTAATCAGTAACTAAGCTTGTTGTTAATCCCACTTTTCATAAGTGACAGATGCTCATTTAAGATTTAATTCTAATATAAGATCAAGTTCCATCTGTCCTTGTGTTATAATAATGCCTAGAATTTTAAAAGCTATCTTTCTTCATCCAGTTATTTTTAAATCATAATTAGAAGTTTAAAATACATTAATAGATAAATTATTCATATACTTTCAAATTATTTCAGTCATTAATATCTAACAACATATATGAAACTAATATACTAATAAATCTAGGAGAGATTCAGAACAAACCTTATCTTGTATTTTATCTAGTATTATCTAAAGTAATTTAATATTTTTATAGATTGACCACATGGAAACTTAGGAACTTGTTATTAACTCCTTATATATTATTGTTTGTTTGATTTTTGCAGGAATGAATGGAACAGCAAAAGTGGAAGACATTTCCTTAGCAATCAACATTCAAGACAACCTTCCTTTCTAGATTCTCTTGGACTTGGGTTGAAAACTTCAGTACTGTAGGAAATTATATAAGATAAAAGGCAAACTAACAAAAAAGATCCTGAACCCTAAATAAGGAATGAAACTAGATATTACTTCATCAGCATAGTATAAGGCAGGGGTCAGCAACCTGCGGCTCTGGAGCCGCATGTGGCTCTTTCATCCCTCTGCTGCGGCTCCCTGTCGCCAGTCGGCACCACAACTTTGAGAGGAGCTTCCGGTTGGGGGAGGGGGGGAAGCAGTGTGTGCCAGGAGGAGACTCTATGGCAAGGGGTGGGTTTTCTGGGCAGCTCCACAATTGATAGGGCTTTCAGTTAGGACTGGTAGAGGAAAAAGGACGCCACGCTATGAGGAGACTCTATGGTGGGGGAACCGGACTTCCGGTCGGCTCCAGAATTGAACGGGGGACTTCCGGTTAGGACCTTTGTGGCTCTTTGAGTGTTTAAGGTTGCTGACCCCTGGTATAAGGGATCGATGGAAAACAACACTAACACAATGCCAGTACCCACATAACCACAGATGTATTTCCTAAGTACAGTAATGTCAAAACAATGATATCAAGATGTCATAAAACATGCTCCTCCCTTATTCGCTTTCCATTGCAAAATTGACCACTAATATCTAAAGAGCAAAATTGGCACTCCAGTATTATCACTTGCACATGGCAAGTGACATTTTGTGATGGGTTTCTGGAGATGTCTATGCATGCAAGTCCAGAAAAACTTAATAATCTTAACATAGTCCAATAAATGATAAAGAAAATGCCGAAGTGTAGCAGGCCATACGCCACCTTCAACAGAAAAAGAGATGGTATAAATTCTGATCATGGTGTGGAATTTGAGAGTCAGAAGATATTTACAGGATTGTCCTTACATTTCTTAGACCTTTGTTCTTGGAATTACTGTTCAGGAGACTGGTTTTAATGTTGATGGTCCTGAGGATCTAGTTTTTAGAAAAAAAAAACATTAAAAATAATTCATTAATTCAGCAACTTGTAACTTCGTCCTTTAGACTTCCTGTCCCTCACCATCTAAATTCTCAGATCTATCCTTCAAAGCCAGATTAGAAATTGCTCACATTCCTTAAAAGAAGAATACAATCATCTAAGCACAACCAAGCTCAAAGAGGAAAAAGGCAACCTTAGGTGGAGAGAAAGGAAAACAAACACAGGTAACTCATAGCACATTCCTGACATCCAGGCAAGAATCAAAAGCTCCAAAAAACAGTGCAATAGACCCAGAGCTTCCCTTTCCCCTCCTTTACATAAAGTATACACATCTGCAAAAAGTATTGTTTGTTCATATTTCAGAGCATGTGAGAGTGTATATGAATTTTGCAGTTTAAATGTTTTTATTTTATTTTTCTTCTCTACTTTGACATCACTTTCCTTTTGGTAAGTATCAAGAAGAAAACAAATCCCAGAATCAACCAATAGGCACTTAGGGATGCATATTTAGCAGTTACCATGACAACAGAATTTTTAAAATAACATTTTTTTAAACTGTTCTTTCCCTTCAGATCTTTTTTCTTGGTGGACTAGATAGGCAAACTGGGACAACTGGTTTGGGTGTGTGAATTTCCTACAATACCGCAATGCAGACTTTAATATTAGAAAGGCTACATCTGTTTAGAACTAAATTTAATCAACAGGGTTATTTGAATGAGTGACTAAACACAACTTTTTTTTTTTTGTTTCCTCTACCCACAGACCTCTTTTCTTGATCCTGATAAGCCTGGGGCAGACACAGAACCTATGATCAAACACTTTAAAAAGGAGAGGAGAAGGGAGGGGAGAGGAAAGAGGAGAGCGGGGAGCGGAAGAGAGGAGAGGGGAGGGGAGGGGAGGGGGGGAACCTACCTGAAAGGGAGAGGGGAGAAGGGAGAAGGGAGAAGGGAGAGGGGAGGAGAGGAGAGGAGAGGAGAGGAGAGGAGAGGAGAGGAGAGGAGAGGAGAGGAGAGAAAAAAAGAAAAGAATCAATACTACTTATTACTGATGTAGAAGACTCATTGATTCAGGAATGCATTATTCCAAGAATATTTGAATGCCCTACTTTCCCCCGGATCATGCTGAACCTTCTCTGCACCATGCTGCTCCAGAGCCATTTAACGATTTCCAGGAGTATTTCTTCAAAAGTGGTTTTAAGGGTTTTGGATAGTCCCGTTCCAAAGCAGATGGGAGAAGGGAAAACAATGCCCATAGTCAAAAGATACTGCGATATAGTTTGCCAAAAAACAATGTGCAACTTTTTTCCCCCCTATCCATCTGCTTAGCTTGGAAACCTTTCTTCTGTTTGTTCATCTCCCCAAAGGCTTGTTCCCTTTGGGATTGCCATGTAAAAATCATGTATCTGAACATGACTTCAAATAAATATTATTAGTATGACATGAATTATTAAAGTGGAACAATACAAACTAACCCCATAACAGTATGGGGTTATGGGGCTATGGAAGGGTTTGATATGATCAAGAAGTAATTTCTACATACCCCTACGACTGAAAGTTGTACTCTTGATATATTAAATATTATATTATCTTCATATATCCTCTGCGTAGCAGAACAGTAATTGTTCAAAAATCTGTTCAGAATTAAGTAAAAGATCCTTTAGCATATTAAATATTATTTTAACCTTGCTGCAACTTGTCTCCCAAGTTAATAGCTCCAGAGGGGGAAAAAATATAGATAGTACTTTTCAAGTAGCAAAGTAAGCTCTTATGAGATAATACAATATGGTAAAAGGGCTATAGCTATACCATCTATACATATTTACAACTCCCATTATACTTAACGGACATTAAGTCAAAATGGAAGTGGCAGAATAAGCACATTATGCAGGACTGCACTAAGTAATGTTGTTAAAAATAATCTTAGAGAAATAACATTTTTAATTTGATCTTCATCATCTAAACTACTAGCTTATAAATTTCATCTATGCGTGAAACAAAATTCATTTTTCAAATTACTTGTTAGTGTAACTCTATCGAGTAGTGATTTCTTTATTACTATACACATCACGTTCAAATTACAAACAGTTCTTAGGTGGCATAATTTGTATTATGAATTACATTCAGTCAAACGGGTTTTTTTCCCCTTAAATAAGACAGTTTAACAAGGCAATAGAAACTCCTAATCATAAAAAAAGAGGATATCCAATCAGTTCCATATAGAAAAGCAAGATGACTTAAAGTAGCAAAAGAAAAAGAAGAACTCTGTTCATCCTAAAACAGGAACAGGAAAGAACACTTTTTTTTTTCTTTTTAAAGGTAAAGGTTCCCCTCGCACATATGTGCTAGTCGTTCCCGACTCTAGGGGTCGGTGATCATCTCTGTTTAAAAGCCGAAGAGCCAGCGCTGTCCGAAGACGTCTCCGTGGTCACGTGACCGGCATGACTAAACGCCAAAGGCACACAGAACGCTGTTACCTTCCCACCAAAGGTGGTCCCTATTTTTCTACTTGCATTTTTTACGTGCTTTCGAACTGCTAGGTTGGCAGAAGCTGGGACAAGTAACGGGAGCTCACTCCGTTACGCGGTGCTAGGGATTCAAACCCACTGAACTGCCAACCTTTCAATCGACAAGCTCAGCATCTTAGTCACTGAGCCACCGCGTCCCTTTTTCTTTTTAATCAAACACAAAGCTACTAAGGTACTATGATTTTGAAGGGTCTATAGGTAGTCCTTGTTTAACAAGGGTAATGGGGCTTGGAATCTTCATTGCTAAGCAATAAGGTCATACAGTATGACATCATGTGACCAGTTTGCTTAGCAACAGCAATCCCAGCAGTCCCAGTGCCATCGTTAAGTGAAACTCCTGGGTCATTAAGCAAGAGCTTCGTATGATTGCAATTTGTGACTTCTTGTCAGCCTCCCACAAGGGAAGTCAATGGGGAAGCTAGCAGGAAGTTGCAAAGTCCCAGGCACCTCACAAGGAGGTCGGAGGAAACATGAAATGAGGCAGCTATGTGGGCTGGGGAGAGGTTGCTGTGATGCCATACAAGTGTGTGTGGGATTCAGATAACTGGCTGCAGCTGGTAAGGATTGCTGCAGCACTGCACAAGTGCATGAGGATTGCAGAAGGGTGCTGTAATGCCATGTGAGTGCATGCAGGCTATGGAGGAGGTGTTGTGGAATAAGCACACTCCTGTGAGTCCCTGAGATTTTCTTGTATTCTGCAATGGAGGTCCTTGGAAAAAAGTTACAAATGACGATCACACAACCACAGGATACTGCAACCATCATAAGGGTGAGCTAATTGCCAAGCATTCAGCTTGCAATCACATGACCCTGGGGCATGCAATAACTGGAACCTCAAGGACTGATTACAGTCCTCAACGTATGACCACAATTGAGCCCAAAATTTCTGTTGTTAAGCGAGACATTTGTTAAGTGAGTTTTACGAGCTTTCTCGCCACGGTTGTTAAGTGAATCACTGCAGTTGATAAGTTAGTAACACAGTTGTTAAGTGAATCTGGCTTCCCCATTGATGTTGCTTGTCAAAAGTTTGCAAAAGGGGATCACATGACCTTGGGACACAGCAACAGTCATAAGTACGAGTCAGTTGCCAAGCATCTGAATTTTGACCACGTGACCATGGGGATGTTGCAAAGGTCGTAGGTGTGAAAAACAGTCATAAGTCACTTTTTTCAGTGCCGTTGTAACTTTGAACGGTCACTAAATGAACTGTTGTAAGTCGAGGATTACCTGTATTGGTAGCTGTCATTCAGCACTGCCACAATTTCAAAAAGGTCATTAACACTACCTGTATTATAATAGGTATCACTAATAAAAACAAGAGGAAAATTTGAAACTGCATGAGAAATTGAAGACAAAATTATTTCCAGTAAAAATTCAAATCTAAACTGAAATAATTCATTTCTTATTTCCTGTTTTATAAAAAAAAATTGGTGGGTTTGATTTTTTTGGTCATGTTAGAATAATGGAGAATAATTTTTTAAAAAAATACTTTAAGTGTCAAATTTTACATCTCCTTCATGGAAAAATACAGAAGTACAGAATCTCATGCACCTGATGTCATTACCCAAAATGTTAAGATCTTTAGAAAATTCATAATTACAGTTAAATTTCTTAATGCTAACAATTTTATCTTATCTGTCAGATATACTATAAAGTCTGCCTTAAAATCATATACAACTTATAACCTGGAAAGAACATTAAAAAGCTAATGAATCAAATAAAAATTCCCTTGCCAAAATGTTAACAACCAGAGTAATAGTAAGTGTGAAAACCAAAGGTTTAAACGGTAATCCACAAAGGTATAGATCAGTGATGGCGAACCTTTTAGGCACCGAGTGCCCAAACTACACGCGCACGCATGCCCAAACTGAAAGGTAGGTGCGCGCGTGAACACGCGGACATGCACGCATGCGCAGCAAAGACCCAAAGAGCAGCTGGCTGGCGGGAGGCGGGGCATCCCAACACTGGCAGCGCGGCAAGAGGTAAGATCTTTTTCCTTCGTGAGCTTCTGTTTCGTTTGCAGGGAAACAGAAGCTCACGAAAGAAATGCCACGGAGATCTGACCTGGGGCAACGGCATGCATGCCAGTAGAAAGGGCTCTGTGTGCCACCTCGGGCCCGCGTGCCATAGATTCGCCATCATGGCTCTATACCATTTCAGACAAATGGTTGTCCAATCTCTTCTTAAAAACTTCCAGTGTTGGAGCACCCATTTCATCCTGGCTTACAAAGATTAAGAGAAATGTGCGTCCACTGCATTGCCATTGACATGTTCCCATCTTAATTTGTTTTCATCTTCTATATTCTTCTGCAGTGAGGTAGTATGTTATCTAAAGCCTCAGAAAAATGTTCTTGCACTTTT
>QLTV01002116.1:633076-659526 GCA_003457575.1 Thermophis baileyi | reverse complement strand
AACGCCCCCCCCAGCCGTCGCTGCCTCTTTTGGAGTAAAGCCCCTGGGGACAGTACTCCTTCCCTGCAGAACATACAGTGTACCCCGGAGGGCAGGGACTTCTGCAGCCTCAATCCACTCAATCCAGAAGCTGAGCCTTCGGCTGACCGAAGGCACAGAAATCCTGCAGCCGGCACTTAATCAGTGAGCTGCCATACCAGCAAGAAAGCCAAACCAAGAAGAAGTAAAAATAAAAGTTGCTAAGAGGAAAAAATTACATGTCCCATTAGCTGACTGAGTTAAAAGAACTGGCCCACAATGCATCGGGTGGAGCAGAGGAGGCGTGGCCACGCATATTTTAACTCAGTCCCAAGCAACTGACAGAGGTTAATATCCCATCCTTGGACTCTCAAGCAGCGCACTGGAGAAACAGATTTCTGCATGGAGAGGTTGTCAGTATCCCAAATTGCTTCGGAATTGCACTTTAATGACCTAATAATACCAGCTGGACTTGAATATAAATTTGTTATAAACCACTGACAGAAATAAATATTAGGTAAATTTTATTTAGAAAAATTGTCTTTGGGAAATAGTCTAGCTGCTCTATTTTAAATCAATCCTAACTTCTAGGAAGCAAAGGATACAAACCTACAGAAGAAAAACTACCTGGCATATAATCCAAAAATAATAAAATGTCCCTCTATATATAGTTATCCACTACCTAGACAAGATTTAAAGCACTTCCAAACTAAAGCTTTATCTTAAGGGAAAATGTTCTGGTCAATTTCCAGATGGACAATAATTTCAGCGAATAAAATTATAACTTGTCTGGAATAAGATGCTTTGTGTATATATAGCCTTCACTCATTCTATTTATTTTCTAAAGATAACCAATAAAAATAATTTCTGTTCACTATTCTTTTCATCCAAACCTAGTTCTTCAGATCCTGCTTCCCTGACTGTAACTATTATGTTCCTGCAACTCTTTGTTAACTTACTTTAAAGGTAAATTTCTTGGCAAAATAGTTTGTTCAAAATATGAAAAGTATATTTTATACAAACTTTCCAAAATAAACAGGATTTTAACAAGCATTTAAGTATTGTGAAAATTTGCATGCTACGTAATTGATAAATCTACCAATCAATTATACTGTGGAGGATATTGAAATAAACTGTAATACATTTCTAATTGTTTTTAAACAGCATGAATTAAGTTTTAGTTTCCAATTTTAAGACCTTGATTCCATAAATTATATTTAGCAATACGCATTCATCCAAGACTTACATGGAAAATAACAAAATAGAATTAAGTTTGATTTTTATACTTTAGTTTTCTTATTCATGTGTTCATGCATCATGATCAGCTATATACTATCATCCCTACATATCATATAGAAAATCAGGAGTTAGGCATTTCTTTTTCCCTGTCACTCCTTCCACTGATGTGCACAGAAAGAATGTCTATGCCAATGTCTATGTCAATAAATCCATTCTAAATTTATTTAGCAATTTTTCAAAAGCAAGAAGGCTTATTTAAATCTTTGCCTTTTTTTTTAACCTTGGTATTATCATCATCCTCCTTCCCCAGAGTTGGTTTCTGGAATAGCCTCTTCATTTGGGGAGGGGGGAGGTAGGAGTTATGAGTGGTTTCTTTGAAATGTTCATGACTACTTACTCAAAATAATAGAAACTTTAAAAAAAAACAGAAAAGCTTGTCATCTTAGAAAATACTACTTTTGTATGGTACAGGATAAAGTAATTAACATTTGCCTTGAGCTTCTGTAGAATTACTGAAAATCTAGCCATTGGTTTTAATTCAGTTAAGCAAGAAGGCATGGAACTCTAATAATTAGCATAGATTAGCTATTTGACAATAATGAGTATATGCAGTCTTATGGGCCTTGAAAAAAAATCATCTAGCTTAAAAAAATCCTGTAATAATTCAGTGTAATACATGATCTGCTTGCAGCATACCACACTCTATCTCACGGGTGTCAAACTTGCGGCGTCACGTTGCAGTCATGTGACGTTTCATGACGTTTTTCCCCTTCGCGGAGCTGGGGTGGGCGTGGCCTGTGTGTGATGCATCCGGCCCGCAGGCCGCCAGTTTGACACCCCTGATCTATGTGTAATGGCTAATATGCCTCAAAGACCGACAGGTGAGCCTATCCATTGACAGAACAGAAGAGGCTTTGAAACTATTTCATATCAAGGCGTTCAAAATGACATGCAGTCCTCATGCTCTTCTATTCTTCTAGCATGGATCTGTGCTTGGTTGGTACTGCTATACGCTATATAACTAATAAATGACACAATCAACAACACTGCTTTTCCAAAGAAATTTTCTTTATTCTTTCCAACCTAATGAAGTGTTGGAAAGAAAATAGGTAAAGCATTTCTGAACTCTATTCATCTGTCTTTCAGTCAACATAACTCTGAAAATTAACACAATGGGATTAAATTTGATCTGGAGAAGAATTGTGCAAAAAATAAATAAATAGTAAGTTAAAAAAGGGATTGAATCAAGTATCCTCTCTAACAATCTGGACTGAACTTTATAGGAAGAGGTTGGAAAGAGTTCCAGAAACCATAATCTGCTTGCTTTTCCTACCTTCTTACATATTTTCATATTATTACATAATTATTTTATTATATATTATATAATTATGCCATATACGGCTTTCTTGAGGTTCTGCCCAGACTGTCCTATATGGTACGTCTATATATATCTATATCTATGTCGAGAGAGAGAGAGAGAGAGACAGACAGACAGACAGACAGACAGAGACAGACAGAGACAGAGACAGAGACAGAGAGACAGAGAGACAGAGAGAAACAAAACATAAACTCTCAAAAGATTATAAACAGCAATAGATTTATCATCACTGGACTGATCATTCTCTTTAAAATCTTATATGGCTTAGCTATTTTAACAAGCATGTTAAAAGTATATGAGATAATTCACCAAAATGCATCAAAATACTATCTCAAGTTGCAAATGCAATAAATAAAAATACATGTTACCTACTTGCAGTGAGATAATTGTCTACAGTTCAACTTGCAGGTAGATAAATGCCTACAATTTCAAAGCTTTCTTGTGGCTTTGGTACAGTATGGCTTGCCTTCAAAGCAACTGTTTTGTAATGTTTAACTTTTATACAACCACTTCATTGTAGCACAGCACAACATTCCACTATTAAATGAGAACCTAATAACATAATAAAACATCAGAAGCATAGATGGTAAAGTAAATATTCTATTAAAATCAAAGAGTCCAAAAATAAAGAAATAAGTAAGCCATACAGCGAAATGTGCTTTGGATGGATCAGTATAATTCATCTCAGTCTCTAATTAAGATGTTCAACATAGAAGCCATACAAAAATTATCTCCTGCTCTTTCACCGTCTTTCATTGTCATTGGTATCATGTTATCAAATAAATGCTATGGGGCATGGGGGAAAGGGTGTTACTATTTTGCCAGAGCAAGAATTGTTCCTTATAATGTTTATTTAGTTCACTTTTCTACTGAAGATAATGTCAGAGAAATGATACAAGGTTTTGAACTAGAAAAAGCTAATCAATATACCATGTCCACTTTTAATTTTCTATAGCAATTGCTAAATGTTTTAATTTTTAACTCCTTTTGAAACTGAAAGGAACCAACTGAATATGTTAAAGTGCTTTGTATGAAGATCAGACAGGCATGGGACTGCAATTATATATCACAATAGCCTTTTCTTGGTTCAGAGCTCTATTCATCTTTTTTGAAACAGTGAAAGGCAGATTGGACATAAGGAAATGGATTAGCCACAGGATGACCTGCGTTTCCACACAAAAGCCTAAGTGTAGAAAAATGGCACCCTGTTAGCACCTTCCTTCATTTTGGGGAAGAAAAAAAAACCCATATTCATAGAAACAGTCGAAACAGTATTTTCCCACTCATTTCAGGACAAATCTAATCTGTTTTCTTATCACCTACAGTATAATATGCATAGCATTATCCTCTGTTAATGTGAATTGATTTGTACTTCTGCTAAGTATAATGCTACAACAAAGAAAACAAATATGTTGAAATTAACCATGTAGTTTTTGCATAGGAAGCCAATGCAGAAAATTTATTATATACAAAAGTAATATGGCAAATACCATTGTATTTCCATCAGGGTCTCTTTCCAGGAAAACATATACTGACATTTCTAGGTATTAATGATAATTAAATCAAAATCTTACTTTATTGTTTACTGAGAATATGCACAGATTGAGTTGGTTCTTAAATTAGCCATCTTAATAAGCACATTCAGTGAAATCTATGGAACAAATCTGTAAAACTAACTCAAGTTTCACTGAATTTATGGACATGCTCTAAGCAACTCCTGAAAGGCGGCAGTGGCGTACAGCTTCTATATCGTTGCAATTAATCTACATGAACTTTTCCATGTAGTCACCAAGCAAGTTCAACTGAAGCAATTATTTTACCCTTACTGCAAAGACAATTTAGTTTGAATCCATATTATTATATTTTTGCTACAGTTCTATAAGATCTGAGTGAACATTTATTTTATAAGTAAATTAACCAGTTATTGTATTCCATTAAAATGTATTCTCTATCTATATCAGATGATGGAATGTATCTAAACTTACAAAAATCAGAATTGTGCAAACAACAGTTTTCTCTGTTATAGTTTATGGGAGCAAAAGTTGGACTATAAAGACACAAGATAGGGCATCATCTTTTGAACCTCGGTGATGGGGAAGACTCCCGAGAATACTATGGGCAGCTAAGAAAAGGAACAAAAGGATCACTGATAATAATATCATAATAATATCAACCGAGAGCTGATGGGTCAAGGCAGAAATGACCAGGCTCAATTAACATATTGCAGACACATTATGCAAAGACCCAGATCTTTGGAGAAAATCTATAATGCTGGGAAAATTGGTAAGAAAGAGAAGAGGACAATCAGCAGCAATGATGGTGCACCTTTGGAAGAACCGAAGGTCCAGGATGGGGATAGATCCTCCTGGAAAAATCTATGTGATTTCTAAGAGTCAACATGAACTTGATTCTTCATAATCAGTTGATCTATCTCTACCTGAAACAATTTTAAAGCAACAGCTAACACACTAGCCTATTTTGTTTTACAGCAATTTTACAGCAGTTACTGATGAAGTCTTAGGACTTCATCAGTAACTGCACACATATTTTGTATACAGTTTTTTTTTTTTTTAGAAATCATATAGTTTAGAATCCTCTGCAAAGATTTCTGAATGTCTTACTAAAGTTTGAGCAATTCAATCTCATTGTATAGTAAGCTACTGAGATATTGTACACTTAAATATCAGACGATAGTAAAATCAGACTTGTTTCTTTTTAAAAACATATACAGGTATGAATCCATAATATCTGCATTTAATTATATATTTATCTTTGGTTGGCAAAAGTTGAAGCTTTTTAGTAACCATTGACTTTAGGCCTAAACATAGCATAGTATTAAAAATCAAGCTTTTCGCCATGTCATGTCCTCTATCCCCATTTGCATTGATCTAAAGAAGAAGGTAGAGTCTGAATTCTAATTGGGCAAAAATGATTCCTCAACATTTCCCTTTATAAAGAACCTCCCTTTAGCCATGAAAGGAACTATGTTCCAAACATGCAGGCAAGTAAAATTTGCTTTCAACATGAAATTACTTCCAGACTTATTCAACTCTGTAATGTTACTATAGTCCATCAATCATTTTAAACCATGGCCTTAACAGAATTGTTAGATTCACAAACAAAATGTTAGTAGGATCAGAAACCCAGAATCAACACTGCAGATTACATTAAAAATATTCCTTACTGCATATGATTCAAAATATAAAACAATACCAGTGAGGTAAATATTATTTTCTTCCAAAGTCTGAAACTTCATTTATCTTCTTGTAAAACTAATCTGACGTACCATATAGTGTTTAATGTATATGCCTGGTTAGTTAAAGGGTTTTACTTTTAAAAGATAGTCCACTATTTGAAATTTATAGACTTAGTTTTATAAATTTCAAATAGTGGGCTATCTTTTAAAAGACAACATGAATATTTAAATTAGATTTAAATACTATATTTCTCCCATTGATATAGACACATGAGAATTTTTACCAAAATAAATAATGTATGTAGAATATTTCTCATATTATTGTGTTATTATTGTTATTTTTAAAATGAATTAGTTTCTGGGAGATAAAGCAAGGCATTGAAAACATCTGAACCTAAAAATAAAATTGTAACTAAAAACTATGTTTAATTCAAATAAAAAAATTGTATTTCATCCCAATCAGCTACATAATTTTAAAACAACAACAATATAATGAGCAGCATGTGTAGAATAAGAATGAAGTTACAGTGGTAACTTGGATGTTTTTTTTCCTAAGATGCACTGAAAGTTCTTATGAGTCATCTGACTCTGTATTTATCATTTATAAAGATGGGTGTGAACTTTATTTTGTATGTGTGTTTGTATAAACAAACACTGGCTATAACAATGAGAGAAAGAGAGAGAGAGATACAGACACATATAAACATTCTATAATATACAGTATCATCTTATTCTACACAGCAATATGCTCATACTTAATTATGAAATAGCACGGTATGTCTAAAAGAAATTAAAATTATAAATGAAGAAAAGGATCTTGATCAATTAATAAAGTTTTCAATTAATGAAACTCTGTGTACAAATAATGCATGCTTTAAATTATTTGGAAATCATTTACGTTGCTTGTAAATCACTACCTTTCCTTTCCTTATATCATAATTTCACATTCAACTGAGAAATCCTAAAATTAGGCAGAAAGGCCTTTTCCAATTTTAGAAGGCAAGGAGGAGGAAGAAGCCTTCAGCCCAAGAGCTCCTCCTTGCCCTGACCATAGAACATGAGTGCCATCTATTGAAAATGGACTGAATTGGCTTTTTAAAAGAGCAAAGTAGATACATAGACACGCGCGCGCGCGCGCACACACACACACACACACACACACAAACACGCACGCACGCACACATACATATTCATATACATATTATTTACTTTTCTGAGTAATGTATTATTACTCTTATAGGAGAACTCCTATCTGTTTACTGAGTAACTGCCCACTCCAGCACCCACCAAGGAAGAAATACAGCTAATGCATCCATGAACTTCTACCAAATTCCAGCATTACTCAAAATAAACCATAAAATGCACTTCGAAGCTTCCCAGGACAGCTTTGTCTATAAAATGAAGTTTTTTTTTAAAAAAAAAAAACCTGTTTGTCATCAATAGAGAGAGAGAATTATGGAATGAGAATATATTGGACGTTATAAAATATGCACTCCAAAATATTAACCTCGTAGTCAGCATTTGGGGGGGGGGGGGAAAGGACAAAACTCAGTCTATGCAGGCATGCAGATATAATTACCTTCTTTAAGGAACTGGGAGTGGATTACAAATATAAGAAAACAGCAGATAGCTGTTCCTGCTAATGCCCATAAAGCTTTCAAGAACTGCATCTCGGGTTGGAACTCAGCAAATACCAAGAAAGTCACACAATGAATTTCCAGAGCGAGGCATCAATGTTTCTCGGGTTTGAGCCAGCCAAGTAAAGCACACTTCCGAAATAGAGAAAAAGGCGAACGATCGGAGGAGATAGCGAATTTTTTCCCCCTCCCTTCTAAAGGCTGGGAGAGGGGAAGAAGGGGGGCGGGGGGGGGGGTTTAACACAAAGTCTCAATCAGCAGCGGTAGCAGCAACATGATNCGCGGGGCGCGGGTGGGGGCGCCTGTGTTTTTTTTTTTGCCTCCCCCCACCCCACCCCACCCCCGCTGCTGTTTCTTCTCCTCCGCGACTGCTTCAGTTCAGCAGCTAGCAGAATGCGGGAGGCGAGCCGATCGTTCCCCCGGAAAGCCGATACCCCATTGGCAAGGGGTCTTGCTTGCTGCCACTGTTCACCCAGGGCTGGCTGGCTGGCTGGCACAGTCCAGTTAAGGCTAGAAGGAAAAGTGCGGCTGCGGGAAGGGTTTTCCTGCGTGGAAGGGAGGGGGGGGAGAGGGAAAACGGCTCGCTAATTTCCTGCAACTTCCCTCCGACGCCCGCGGTCTGTGCTTCGCCCCCGCGAGGCTCCCGAGAGAGAGAGAGAGAGAGAGCTCGCTGGCTCTTCCTCCCCGATTCAAAGCAATTCAATTAATCCTTTTATCGCAGGTGCCAGCTGGCCGAAGCAGGGCAGTAGTCGCCGCTCTGCGAAGCTGGGAAAGATGCGGGAGTTTCCTTCTCTCCTGGCTCCCCCTCCGGCTCCCCCCCCCCGCTGCCACCTTTCAGTCTCCCCAGCCTCGTCCGGAGAAGCGGCTTTGGGGGCTCTCCTTCCTTCGCACCCGGTGCGCCTCCCTCGCCACCGCAAGTCGCCTTTTGCAAAAATAATGATAATAATAATAATAATAAGCAGGTGCGCCGCTTGGGCTGGCTTGGCTTCCCGATTAGATAAGACCAGCCGGTTTCCCCCCTTGCCGGTTTATTTCGTCGTCATCCGCCACCTCAGAAATCCGTGCAATTCGAAAGCTGAGCAAGGCGACGACCCTGGCAGGGAAGCAGCGTCTGAAGAAGCCTTCCCCTTCGCAAAGGCTGTTCGGCTTCAGCCAGCCAGCCAGCGGCTTTCCCAGTCTGCCTCGATGGGCACAGGGGAAGGGCGAAAACTGCAGGCGGCTCGGTTTCCCCCGAGCTTCCTTCTCTTCGGGTGGCGGGGGCGGGGGGGGGGTAGGTTGTAGCTGGATTGCCGGCTGTAATCTCCGTGTTGCGCGGGTGCCAAAGCTGCGTGGACGGCTGCAAGCTCGCCGAGGTAGACCCTTGTCAATGCCCGCAGCTTCCAAGTACCGTCTCTGCCAAGCGGCAGACCCGAGTGCCCTCTTTGGCAAGAGGAAGCAGAGGAGCGAGGATCAGATCGTGTCTTTTTGGAGGGGAGAGGAAGGGAGGGGGATCCTCTTCTGGAGAAGGCGGCTGCTCTGTTGCCGTCTGCCCGCCACGGTAGCCCAAGCGGATCCTCTCAACGCGCTCGATCCCAGCTTCTCATTCAAAGATTGCTAACGCCATCGAGTAACTTTCCCACCGCCTCGGTTCCTCGGCGCACGGGGCTTCTTCGCTATTAATGAGCATGCCCAAGAGGCGAGCCTGCGCGCTAGGCGCAAGGAAACTAAGGGCTTTTGCACGGATTCGGATCTCGCTCCCTCCAGTCAGCTCTCCGGGTGTAAACAAGGGAAGATGAGGCGGGCAGGTCTTGGTTGTCTAACCCAGCTCCGAGTTCTCTTTGCGGGTCGAGGCGGTTGTTCAGACCCACAGGAGAAAAGGCGCGACGTAGCCATGGTGTCAAAAATAGGTCAAGAAGCTGTGTGATCTCCAAAGCCAAGTCTCTAATTCCTGTTCGACCCTGGATGAGAGTGATCCAAATGAAAACTTAAAAGCTTTTTGTTCTGTCAACCAACCGACTGGCCGAGAAGTAGTTTCGAGTTTTGAAAAAGGCAACAAGCAACCTACTTTCCAAAGCAGGGAGATAAAGGTATCCTAGCTTACAGAATGTAAAACAGATCAGTATGTATATAGCAGGGAGGCAAATAATATTTGGAGTACAGCCATTGGGAAACAAATAAACCAAAGAGATGGCTAATTAGATAAAGAGAAGAAAAATAGTCTTGACGTCTAATATGCAAGCTCTTCATCCCCTTTTTGCTATTTAACATGGTTTGGTTTTACTTCTCTTCCATCCCAATTTCCATTAGTTTCTTTCTACCCATATTGCCCTTGTGCCATCTGCAGTTTATTGCTGGCTTCCTGCTCACCACTTGCTACTCAAAACTACCCACTGACATCCCAGCAGCTCCCAGGGGAGTTTCTTTTATTGGCGTTTCATCTCCTTATCATAATTTCTTAACACTGCAAGTTATCTACCTCTCAGTGAGTGTCACTAAAATCAATAGGACTTACTTCATTGAAATTAATAGGACTTACTTAACCATTTTTCCATCAATCTTATTGCCTAAGCAAAAGATTGTAAAAAACATTGTTATACATATAATGCTGTGTACCAAAAACCATTAAGGTGTTATGAACTCTTGAGTTCACAATCAAAAAAGAGTGGTTGCTTATCCTTTGGGATTATCAGTACAAAAGACGAGACAGGATATATTTTCTGCGGAGTGGGATATGGCTTAGATTTTATTTCAGTAATCACTGTTGTATCTCACTAGTCTGCAGAAAAGACCAAAAGAGTTCAATTTGAATTGTCTTTTTATGTTATAGAGTGCAGAATTATTCAAGGATGAGTTTCACATAGAGGACAAATATCCTGTTTTGATACCATTTCTAGGTTTGGAGATTTATCTCTTGTGCAATGTAATTCTTATTCTGTATGTGCTGGTCACATATGGATATTTAAGGCAAACTAAGGCTGAAATTCTATACACACTTTGGAAGTTAAATATTAATAAAGTAAAATATGTGGGAATAGTTTATTGGGCTTATTCTTGGGAAGAATGTTCTCTTCAAATATAAACTGAAAAGTTTAAAAGTTAATATCTTGATAGTATAAAAGAAGTTGGGACTACTAATATTCAGTCTTTTTGAAACCGTACTAATATTAAAACAATAAGATGATCTTGCAGGTCTGACAACAGGGGAATAGGTGGGAGGTAGTCGAATTTTATTGATTTCAGATTTTTTTTATCCCACCTTTATTAGTTTTATAAATAACTTAAGCAGATGTAGATAGCTAATACTCCTTCGTCTTTCTATTTTCCACACAACAACAGCCCTTTGAGGTGGGGTATTGACCTGTTCAGTTTTTAATTTTAACAAATTTTCACATGAATCTATGTGTGAAAATCAAGAGCTTTTTTTTAGTTATGAAGAAACTGTTAAGAGGAAGTAAATGGCATGCAGGTAAAGGCAAATATATCATTTGTAACATGAATTATTGGTACAATGCATAATATAAAGGAAAATTTATAGTTTCAGTAGCCTGTTGAGCAATTATAGCAAGGAAAAACATACATTGTTATATATAAAATTACTACAGGATTTTTTTTAGAAAAGATGGAAAAGTTATTTAAGAATACTAGAAAATCTTGCAATGTAACTAACAGAAAAGATACTTTTTTGCAATATATACAGCAATGAACTAGGAAAATTTAAATACAAAACTAGTCTACTATAATTAAAATGTTAATATATTCAATACAGACTATTCATGAGGTAAAGTAATAATTGGTTTATTATTATTATTATCTCTTTTATTCATTAAACATGAAACTCAGTCAACTGAACATTTAAAAATGTATCACAAGTATTGACATCATCATCATTATTATTATTGTTGTTGTTGTTGTTGTTGTTGTTTTAAATAGCTCTTTCCCATCCACAGGGAAGGGAAATCCAATATCTATATTGAAATAGGAGCATTATTAGATCAATTTCATAATTATAGTTATTTTCCAAGGAATTTTCATAGACTACTGAAGTAATGACAAAATATTCCTAAAAATACAAATAAATAATATTCAACATAGTAAGTACTAGAAATATCCTTAGTATAAAATTAGGGGCAAAGATAGAAAAAAAAATATGTTTTCACATACGTAAAATGAATAATTTTATTCATGCATTTGTCCATGTTGTGTTATATCTTTGTTCAGAATAACGACCCTACATACTAGAAAATCAGATTTTGTCAGAAACTTTTTAAATATACAGAGGATTTAAATAAACATCCTGAGGGATACTTAAGTTTTATGTTTAAAAAATAATAATAATTTTGGCATTTGTTAGATAGAATTTAAAATACTGCAAGCATATCTAAATACAAAGTTCTGAACTTTCCCAATGATAATTGTTTATTTACTTGGTGCAAAATTATTTTTCTTTCCCTGAATTATAAATATTTTTTTATTACATTTAGTAATTACCTAGCAACCTTTTTGTTATGAATAGGAAGGTGTTCTAAGACACTACAGAGGTGAAAGCATTGATTAAATTGATTAGCATTACTTTATTTTTCTGATTTTTACAACAGTTTCAAAATGGTACCCTTCAGCCTTCTGTACATGGCACTCAGATAACTTTTTTTCAAAACCTAAATTTCATGGGACCTTCAACTCAATGGCATTCAACCTCATTAAGGTCTGAAATGTTGTAAGATTTTCACAAGAATGGTGAAATGAAAATGCCAAAAATATTTCAACTATTCTCAATTCACAATATGTTGCCACCCACATCAGGTATACTTGCAATATCTAGCTAGCACTAGAATAGAAAATACAGATAGTCTTCAACTTACGACCACAATTGAGCCCAAAATTTCTGTTGCTAAGTGAAAAATTTGTTAAGTGAATTTTGCCCCATTTTACAACTTTTTCCCCCACATTTGTTAAGTGAATCACTGCAGTTGTTACATTGGTCACACGGTTGTTAAGTGAATCTGGCTTCCCCATTGACTTTGCTTGTCAGAAGGTTGCAGAATGGGATCACATGACCCCGGGACACTGCAACCGTCATAAACGTGAGTCAGTTGTCAAATATCCAAATGTAAATCACATGACCATGAGGATGCTGCAACAGTCATAAGTGTGAAAATGATCCTAAGTCGCTTTTTTCAGTGCCGTTGTAACTTCGAACGGTCACTAAGCAAACTGTTGTAAGTCAAGGACTACCTGTATTTTATTACGTTGTAATCTGCTTTAATCAGCACCATAATAAATGTGTTACTCTTTAACATGCCCAGAATTTTTTTTTTCTGAATCAAATTAATATGGTTGTCCCACTGCAAACTCTGCACATTCAGAAATGTTAAAATAGCTAATATGTTAACCTTAAGCATTAAAATCAAAATGATAAAACTTAGAACCCCTATTATTTACTGCAGGGATGGATCAGAAGAATATATTTTCCTAAGATAAAAGAAGCCACGTATATGAGAAATTAAGAATTAAGAGTATAATTGACTTAACTGTCAAATATTCTTAGAACTGAAGAAGCTTCTTGGGTAAGAAGCGAAACGTTTTCAAGAAAAAGAAGTCCAGTTGCCTTTTGAAAAACACCTTTAGGACAATTGGCTAACTGGTGTCCTAATTCCAATATTTATCACTGATGGGAGAAAATTAAGATTGGGTAATCGTCTCTTCCAGATTGGGGAGATCAAATTATGGTGGGATCAGAGGCAGTCCATCTTAACTGCTTAGATAAGTAAATGGTTGGGAGCTGATCCATGCCAGCTTCCCAGATCAGCCAATGATAAGCTGAGAAGAGAGCGTCATTATCATTGGAGATCCTTCTTATGATGGCATTGGTTAATACTCAGGAAAGAGTAGCAAGCAATGGAACTGAATGATGGTTAAAACTCTCGAAACTGTAGTCTGCTGGGAGGAAAATGGGCAGTCACTCCTAATTACTGTTTATTATTTCCTTAGTTGTATAAAACTAAACTTAAGTGTTAGTGTTTAGAAAGAAAAAACACATAGCATTAGGGGCCCAGTTGAATGTGGATGAAATCACTGTCTATATGATTCACTGCAGTATCAAATTGTAGCATCTGTGAAGGATTATGTAGGAACCTACACCATGGTTCCTGTAATTGCCTGGGATGGAGATGAAGCATCAACATCACTTGTTATCCCCAGGTTTGGAACTTATGAAAAGTACCAGATGTATTGAAAGAGACAGGAAGATATTTATTGGTTTTAAAATCAGGGTGCAGCTTATGCCGAACAAATTCTATGCAATCATTAGTTTGTGAGTCACAAAAACTGTAGCGAGTTCTACTAACATTCTATTCCCCTATAAGACTTGGAATCAATCCTTAGACTGAAACAAGGAACTTAGCGAATTTTCTCGATTTCTCCAATGAAATAGCATTTTAAAACATTGCTAAAGCTGAAAAGCAAAAGGGCATACACGGTCATGTGGTAAATATTAGGGCAGTTGAAAAAAAATTGGAAGGATACTTTAGAAAGGAACCCATTGCTCAGAGCACTGAGGTGGCCACATTGTTTAAATACTTAGCACAATCAGAGGTGGGTTCTTCCCGGTTTGGACCGGTTTGCCCGAACCGGTAGCAACCCGCTGGTGACGTCACGGAGCCGGTTCAGTCGGTGCCGGTCTGTGGATGCCGCCATCTTTTTTGGGGGGGGTAATTTTTTTTCTGCACATGTGCAGAAGCCGAGTTGCCGGCACTGTGCATGCACCGCCATCTTGTTTTCAGCTCTTTTTTTTTTTGGAATTTTTTTGGAATTTTCGGCACTGCGCATGCCACGTGGCGCAGGAGGAAGCGAACCGGCAGCGAGATAAGTTAGAACCCACCCCTGAGCACAATGACTTAGAGCCCCTTTTGTGGTTATTATCTGTGAAAAGTTCAGAAAAAGAATATTCCTTGATACTGAGCAGAGCAACAACGGTCTCCAAATATGTTCGCCATCCACATTTGTTTACAACTACAGTTAATTCCACCAGTGATATCTTCTCCAGTTCTCAATATTGGCTATCATTCATTCAGTGCTTTCTTTCCATCAACAAATTATATATTCTTCCAGCATTTCATATACTATGTATTTCATCTGGGCATTTCTTTTACAGATTCATAACATTTAAGAATAAAAAAGTTGTCATAAAATGAATGTCTTTACTGTTCTAAATTGAGGACCTGCATGCTTGTTTGCAATATTGCTATTGTGATTTGAAGTACCATTATGTCACCAGAAATATATTAACTCATTAATAATCATATATCCATCTAGTGTATAATCTATTTTACTATCAAGAAGAATAAATTTGCAGTGTATGTATTTTCCAATATTGCTTGATCTAGATGTATCTGTCTAACATGCCAACATCTCTTTAAATAGAGCAGAGTTGAGTAATAATAGCAATAGTGCAAAAACATTAGTCATTAATCACTTTCATCCCCCTCTTAAAAAACAATCTCATAAATGAACACGAGTCCCTGGAAAAAGCTACACATAAGCAACACTACTGCAATGCAACCGTGTCTAGGGTTCATTGTGATGGCAAAATCTAAAGAACAGATGACAGCATGCAAGGCACCTTAAAGCCATTATTGGGTACAATATTGTGATGGAAAACAATTAGAAGAAAAATATTTATGTGTACTATTCCCAGTTCATATTCATACCATTGTTAATATTCACTATATATAAATGTCTTTACATTGAGAACCGGCACTTACTTGGGTCTTCAAAGCACACATAATATGCATCTAGGTCAACAAAGTAGATATATTTATATACCCAAACAGATGTGTATTGTCTTTCAGTGTAGTTTTTCAATTTTTTGTTTCAATCACAAACCAGAATTAAAAATTAAAACATTAAAATGAAATGAAACAGAACAGTATAAGAGGTTCCAAGCCCAAATACTAATATATGCACTATTCTACCTTCAGAATAAAAGAATGTAAACATGGGACAAAATAAAGAATCATATAGTAATACAGGAAATTGCTTATTCTTTAATAAATAAAAATATGGAATATTAGTGAACTGGAGTTTCCAGAAGACAGATTTTATAATGTATCAAGATTCCAATTATGTACTGATAATATATAAGAAGAAAACCAATTTGGAATCAAAGGAAATAAATACATTGTCCATTGGCAACTACAGTACTTTTCCCACATTGTATCCATTTCTCGGGAAGGAGAAAAAAGTCATACATATTGTCATAAAATTGCTTAACGGAATGGATATTTGGGGAAGTATTCATTTATTATTTATTTATTCATGCATTAAATTGATACAGCTGCCTATCTTAAATACATGGTCTGGGCAGCCAGCAATGAATAAAAACAAGATTAAAAAAAATCATAATCAAACAATAACACACTGTATCCAAGAACCAAGAGAAAACCAACCAAGACAATCAACATGATTACGGTATAATCATGCACCCAGGGTGCTGGTCTTGGTAACAGAAACAGGTCTTTATAGCTCTAAAATAAGCCAGTAGGGTCCATGCAAGCTAATCTTCAGGGGAATGGTGCCATGATAAAAAAAGACTTTCTGGGTCTCACCAGATGATGCTCCCTAATAGAGGGGAATTGGAGCATGCCTTTCCCTGCAGATCTAATAGGACAACCAGGGAGAGATCCTGCAATTAACATGATAACAGGAAAAATACCTTTTCAGTTACATTAGAAACTAGAATGCCTATGCAATGCTAATTAATACCATGTTTATCAGCAAGCTATATAACATATCTTAAAAACCTTGATTTCACCAACTAGGTATTAATGTGCAACATAGTTTATTGGCATCAGGATGCAATGAATTGCCAACAAATAATCTCAAGATAGTTTACGTCTAAAAGCTGTTAAGTAAATACTCTTGCAAAATAAGAACGTAAGATCGTAACTTTCTCCACTGCGACCTTCAATATCAGCTTTCCCCTCTCTATAATACAAGTCATTTTGAATTACCATCATGAAATTATATACAACACTTAACAATAAGAAATCCAGCTAGCACATTGTTATTTGAGATAACTCAGTTACATTCCTACTCCAGACCCCCACATATATTATTTTCTTTATTGTTTGATAAGGTATCATCTTAATATATAGATTCATCTCTCTGAAGTCTAAATTAAGGAAAAATGTATTGTAGTGGCATTCACATTTTCTAAGCTTCCTATATTACTTGCATACAAATGCATTTAATAGGTTAATTAAGCAATCATTTAGGACTAGAATATTTGAAAAACAAACATATAATGGAGACAGTATGTATAAAATTACACAGTATAATCAAAGCTAAATCAGCATAAATTAAGTAGCAGCACAGAACAGATCACTTTCATTTAAAATATGAAACTCCCTCGGGATTCATTTCGTAGCAACATATCTATAGAGAGAAATATTCTAATATGTTTTCTCTTATTTTGTAATAAGATCAGTATTTCTTTCATTCCTATTGTTGTATTAGGATATTTAAATTGTACATCAATTAAATATTAAAAATAAAATATATAAGCAAACTATTTGCCATTTTAAACCTTAACAGGTTTTGTAACAACATACATTTTGCTAAGCATTGTTCTAATGGATAATCCATTTAATTAATCCTGAGCTGTATTACCAGTGCAAATTGCCCTAATCTAACCAACAGTACCACTCTGTAAGTTTATCAACAATTGGTAATCTTTTAAATATACTAATATTTTGCGTAACAACCACAATTACAACTAGTGCTTTATTTTACATGTAATGTAAAATGTACTGTACATAAAGTTTCCCAGGAATCTTACAGAGGAATGTTCAAATCATGATAGATGATGATAGATGATAGATAGATAGATAGATAGATAGATAGATAGATAGATAGATAGATAGATATAGATAGATGATAGATAGATAATGATGATGATAGATAGATAGATAGATAGATAGATAGATAGATAGATAGATAGTAGATAGATAGATAGATAGATAGATAGATGATAGATAGATGAGAGAAAAAAAGAGAAAAAGAGAAAGAGAGAGAAAGATGATAGAAAAAGATGAAATACATAAAATAGTAACAATGTGACAAAATTATCACTTAATTTTAAAAAATAAATCAATTAAAAAGCAGATTATAAAAGAAAAAAATAGCCAAGGTTTCACTGAAAATGCACAGACATTTAAAAAATTCAAAGCCCTTTATTGCTGTATTATCAAGAATAATTATCGAATTATAAACAAGATGGTGACGCATGCGCAGTGCCGGAAACTCGGCTTCTGCGCATGCGCAGAAGGAAAAAAACCCGGAAAAATTTCAACAACAAAAATTCCAAACAAAAAAATTCCAAAAAAAGATGGCGCCATCCACAGACCGGCACTGATCGAACCGGCTCCGTGACATCATTGTGACATCACCAGCGGGTCGCTACCGGTTCGGGCGAACCGGTCTGAACCGGGAGGAACCCACCTCTGGTGGGGAACTGCTATCCATTCAGAACTACAGAAGAAAATCCACGGTATTGGAAGAACCACAAATCCAAAGCCATTTAATCTTGTTAAAGTTGAGCTTAATTCCTTTGCTCTCCAGGACAAGATCTCCACAGCAACACTTGCTTTTCCCCTTTTTTCCTATTTCTTATTTTCAAGCAGATAAATTTATGCTAAAACTATTTCTGATACAAAAATGTTATAGTTGCATCGTTTACATAAATTCTGCTCAATATCCTAGTTAAAGGGCTTTTGGAGAATCGAGGCACCAAAATTTGAAGGTGGCTTGTTCAAAATTTATTCATATTCTGTTTACATTGCCATCTATTGCTTTATGAATGAATATTGGACATGAAATGAGGATTTGCTTGATCTAAAATGTCAAATAACTTCTTTATTTGAACATAGGCAATATCCTAGAAGATATTTTCTTCCTCTTTGCATATCTGTTTTGTATCATTTTATTCATAGTACAAAAATTATTCCTGTATACATTGTTTTTACCCTTGAAATGAGGTCTGCTTCTGATGCATGCAGATTTAATATAATTTAAGAAAATGATGGATATAAACATTGAGAATGCTTTAACTCCATACTACAGTGCAAGACTGATGTAGAATACTGCAGTCAGCCAAAGACTGACAGCATCTTAAAAATCAGCTTAACATTACCGGTATTAGAATGGTATATTCTTCACACACACACACACACACACACACACACACACACACACACACACACACACACACACACACAGAGAGAGAGAGAGAGAGAGAGAGAGAGAGAGAGTCATATATACATATAGATACACACACATATGCATACATGCATGCACATATCAAAATACTCCCCAAACATAATAAAAGAAATTAGTACTGCACTAATTAAGAACTATATAAATATGTAAAGTAATGACTTTTAAAGAATGTATCTGCAGATGCACCAATGCAAATCAAAATGTGTGAATTTGAAACAAACTGCAAAGTATAGCAAAAGCAATTGTTAGATATCAGAAACACTCTATCTTGAAATTATAATTATTATTCTCTATGAAGACTCTGAGATTAGTGCTGTGATTATGTAAGTGAGGATACTGTTCTTTAAACGGAATATTACTGTATGTGAAATTATGTATTCATAGTTAAAATGTATTATACTATAATGCTTAAGGAGCTCTTCCCACGTCTTCTTGACTTCCATACTGATTGAAAAGCAATATTTATTCTGATTATTTCTGTGCACAGTGAAAAGAAAAGACAATTGTATCGATAGAATTACACTTCTGTCCTATCCATATTCCATATTTGGGACATCTTACCATGAATATAAATAATTCATGCATGTGGATAGGTTGCAAATATAGAGGAATGCAATTCAAACATCTCACTGAAATCAACCATGTAGATATGAGACCTTTTACTTACTTCTGTTCCTGTGATATACCCTCTTTTAAAACTGATTATTGAACTGTATATAATAATCCTATTCTGATTTTGACTCCACTGGAATTTTAAAAAGACGTATTAGTATAAGACCTATTTTTTAAGGTAGTGTTCAAAAATGCTAGGCAAAAGAGAAACTGAAAGAGAAACATAGATGGATTTAAATTATTTCACTGTCAGTCAGTTTTACAATGGAATAAATTTACTAAGCAGATATTATGGCACACAGTTATCTTTCATTTGTAAGCTGGTTATATGATAATTTACTTTTTTTTATTTACAAAATTCTTAAAATGTAAGGATTAAAATGGCATTTGGAAATCAGCTAATCTAGTACCCTACCTAGTGTAATAATGTACTGCTTTACCACCCCTGAAAGATGAACATTTATTTTATTTTTTTCATTAATTTTGTGGCCACCTGACTCTTTTATATACAAATAATATGCAAAGCTCTAGAAAACTACTAGTCTTCTGCAGGATTATATGGAATAAAATTACACACTATAATTTTCAGAACCATCTTTAAGAATTATTTATTTATTTATTTATTTATTTATTTATTTGTCAACAAGTGCAAGGGAACATGACACATGAAAAATGGCACAAATAAATGGATATAAAGAAGAAAAACATAGCCATAAACACATAAAATGAGTACATACAAATGGTGCAGTAGGACAGGGATGGTAGGCACGCTGGTGCGCTTATGCACTCCCCCTTATGGACCTCTTAAGAAACGTGTAAGGTCCACGGTAGACAGTTTAAGGTAAAAGGTATGGGGGTTAGAGAAACTAACAACAGGATCAGGTAAAGTGTTCCAGACATTTACTACTCTATTGCAGAAGTCGTATTTTCTGCAATCAAGATTAGAGCGGATTACATTTAGTTTGAATCTATTGATAGCCCTAGTGTTATTGCGGTTGAAATTAAAGTAGTCGTTAACAGGTAGGACGTTAAGGTAGATGATCTTGTGTACTAAGCTTAGGTCGGAACGTAGACGGCATAGTTCAAGGTTATCCCTGCCTAAACTTTCCAGTCTACTGGGTTTTTAGCAATGTTGTTACAGTGAGCTCTGGGGCTTAGATCTTTTGACATGAGTACACCAAGGTCCTTGACAGAGTTTGGGTCATCTTTTAGATCGTTTCCATCCAGCTTGTATTTGATGTTCTGGTTTTTATTGCCAATATGCAGGACTGAGCATGTGTTAGCAGAGATTTGGAGTTGCCAATTGTTTGACCATTCAGATACATAATCTAGGTCGTTTTGTAGGGTAGTAGAATTGTCTGGGGTGTTAAATAGTTTTACATCGTCGGCAAAGAGGACGCAGCTGCTTACAATATGATCACAAAGGTCGTTTATATAAAGCAGAAAGAGTGTTGGTCCTAGAACGTTGCCTTGGGGAACACCACTATTAACTGGTGCTGGGTTTGATATAGTGTTTCCAATTTTAACTATTTGTTGCCTGTTTGATAGGAATGCAGCTATCCACTTGTGCAATTATCCTAATATAGAGCCTGAATTATTCAAACAGTACTGCCAAGTCCATGGGGAGTGCAGTGATTAAGACACTAGGGTCAGCTGGAAATCTGGTGGCCCAGGTTCAAGACCCAACTGCCATGCGATAAGGTGAGCTCCCATCCTTGCCTCAGCTGTTGCCAACCAAGCAGTTCGAAAGCATGCAAATGTGAGTAGATAAATAGGTGCCATTTCAGTGGGAAGGTAACAGTGCTCTGTGATGTCATGCTGGTTATATAACTGTGGAAATGTGTGATGACCCGGGGCATGGCATGGAAGCAACACAGCCAGAGAACATGTCTAACTCCCCTTTATTGCTCCAACTTTGCCCCCAAACGTCCCCACATTAACTACAAGTCCTGGAGCCAAACTCTCACATGCACCTTCAACAGCCTTTTGCTGCGAGTAGTCCAGTAAACAAGGTGAGCAAAGCAGTAACCAAGGCCAGCAGTCCAGTAAGCAAGGTTAACAAAGCAGTAACCAAGGCCAGAAGTCCAGTGAGGTAGGCAAACTGGGCAAGTCATACAAGACAGAGCACAGTAATCTCCAGACATCAGCAAATGCACATGAGGCTCCACAGATTCAACACTTGTTCCCGACAAATGCCCCTTCCCACAGCCTCTCCTTAAGTCTCAGTCCCCAGGTGTGCCTTGTGAAGAAGGGCGTGGCACTCTCTTCCCAAGTAGCCGGCTCAGTCTGCACTGTTCTCGCCTTCTCTCTTCTCTCCATGCTCGAGGATCAGGAGGGGTGGTCCTTGCTCCTCGCCTGAGCTCTGTCTCTCCTGCTCATTGTTTAGCCTCTCTTGGTCCTCCTGCCCCTGTTCCTCCCTGCCTACAAGCTGTTCTAATCTTGAAAAGCCCTGGCTCTGCCCTTCCCTGTTTTCCTCTGAAGTCAATGGAGCCGCCCCCTCACTCTCTGTCATCTCCAGTTCCGGCTCATCTTCCCCCACAGATTCAGGTTCCAATGGGGGCATGACAAAATGTCTTTAGATATCTCTGGTTCAATGGCCTTGAAATGGAGATGAGTACCGCCCCCTATAGTCGGCAACAACTAGCAGAGTAAAATCCTCAGGGACTCTTTTTTCTGCCAAGTACTGAATAATTTGTGGGTTGATGGTATCAAATGATGCTGACAGACCCAGGAGAACCAGCAAAACCTGCAAGTCTTGCCATAGATTGAATCTTGGCTGAAACCCAACAGAAATGAATCCAGATAATAGTTGGTTGATATTCTCTCAACTGAGTAATTAAAAAGTTTAAACCATTAAGGTAGTTGGAATTTGATGACGAATACTCTAATTGCTAGATTTCAGAAAGTGGCCAAGAGTGTCCACTGTTGTTTTTGTTATTGTTATTTTCTCATCACTGAATGGCAAACTTCCTTGTAAAACCTGTGGAAAATGGCTGGAAAATCAAATATAAACCAGCCTGAATTTAAAATTTGTTGATAAACAAATATAAATATAAATAAATTCCCTTGAGGCGATGGAAATGGGTGAGAGTTGGGAAAAAAAGACCTCAAAACAATATGCAATGCATTCAGCTCACCAATTTGCTGTGACCCTATATGTGAAAGCAGGAAAAAAGGATCAGGAATATCCTGGTGCACATTTATATGGATCAAAGAATTTTTCTAGGATGAAGTGGCTATCAGAAGAACTAGTCTACTCCTATTTCACATATAGCAGTTCTTATCTGAGTCAGTCTACTTCTGTCCTTACTCTCAGTTTAATAAAAGCAGGACAATTACAACAAATATAGTTTATATATCCTGCAATTTGCCCTTTATACTTTCTCTCTCAGTTAATTATTTAAGAATCTTTCTTACTGCTCTTTCAGTGCCTTAGTTGTCTCCAGCCTATTGGTCCTAGTAAATGTAAACATAAACTATTTTACATTTCTATATTTTACAAGACACTATACTCAGTAGTGGGTTCTAAATCCTGTCACTACTGGTTCGCGTGCGTGCTTCTGCGCATGTGCAGAAGCATCCCGGGTGGGTGGGCGGAGCCTCCCGGATGGGCGGAGCCTCCCACACCGCCGCTACCGGTTCACCGAACCGGGCCGAACCGGGAGCAACCCACCGCTGACTATACTGCATTAGATTATACCGTATGAACTATTTTTTTTTCATGGGTTTTCTACTCCACCAAGCATATATAGCATACAGAGACAGTTTTGCTACCATAGTAGCAGCATTTTTATCCTCCTCCCCCATGTATGCTAGGATTGTTCTGTAAATTTCTTAAATAAAGAGGTAAAAAATTTCCCATGAAAACATTTGGACGAAAAATTACCCAGGTGGCCTTTCTTATTCCAACACGTGAAACTGTGAAAATCCATTTCCAATTGATTTGGAAACACTATTCTACATCATTCTGTGAAGACACACAAAACAACACTCTAAAAATAAATGTAACTGCATCCTATCATATACAAATCTATTTGAGCACAAAACACACTGCTATGGAATAATGTCCATTGCAAAACCTCACCCAAGGCAATTTGATCAGTCATAGTAGGATGTATGTATTTATTTCTAGATATTCCAACACCAAAATCACTTGCACAATGAAACAAATAATATGAAACCACTAAGGAAAATATTTGTTACAAGATTGTGGATACCTCAAAATGTTTTCATAGACGTGCTTATGAATGCCACGGAATGCATTCATTCATTTAATTATTCCTTCAAACTTCATTTAAGAAATTAACGAAATCTGAAACATCAAAAATATTTCAGCTCTTTGCAGGTACATTCTCAAGTACTCACTCAATGTGGAAACTGAAATTTCAGTAATTAGTGTTTCCAAACTCATGCAGCTCAGATATGCTGAACTACCATTCATGCAACTGTTAATAAAGTATAAAATCAAGATGATTATCTAAAATTGAAATATTTGGTAACTTGAATCATACGTGATGTGGCAAATGGACATACTATTTTCACTGCTGCTTTAGCAAAATGAAAAAGCCATATATTCTTCCAGACCAAATAAAAGCAAAAGAAGCAAAAACAGTAAACAACAAAAAAGCATATATATTCTACTACAGGCACCTTTATTACAATAACAATGCTATCATTTCAGCACAACAGCCAGACATATTTGGAATGTTGCAACTACTTTTCTGTTATTTTGACCCTTCACACATTTATCAGAAATTTTATTTGGTATTTCAATCTACAAAGCAAAGTTAGCTTTTCAAGCAGAAGATGAGCTGCTATAAAAAATAATACGGAAATATGAGACCTGAAACTATATTCATAAATAAAGATGCATTTTAAAAGCCAATATTTCCACATATCTAAAAATGGTCTTTTGAGGATTAGGAATAAAAGGCATATTTGAAAAGTTAAAAGAAAGATTGCAATGAAAACACAATGCTAAAATTTATATATTCATTTTTCATTTAAAACTTTGACATGGATTACTCAAAATTTTAATATCAGCATATCTAAACTGTATGTCAGGTTCCGTAAGGTTTGGGAAAAGAAACCTCAGCACGCAAAAGCAGTAACCAAGTTTGTTTATCCCGAAATCGGTACTAACTGACCACCTTAAAGTTTTACAGAAAGGAATCTTTGTTGGAGCTAACATTCCGTGCTCCCCATCACCATTTAAGCAACATACAGCTCCACCCCAGTGCAATTACCCAATCATCCAATTACCCTGTATCCTCCCTCTCCCTCCCCAATCCTTTGCAAACCGCTCCAACTGTTCTCCGGCTGTTCCGCACTGCTCTGCTGCATCCTACGGTGGCCTGTGAGAAAACGGCTTCAGCGCATGCCTATGACGTCATTTAGTAGTCGACTGGGAGGTCAGAGTGAAGGGCATGCCTTGGTGCGCAGCAGCCACGGCAGACATAGCGCTGACGACCCAGCAGAGCAGGCACACAGGAAGGGTCGTCTGCGACAGTGTTCAGCAGCGGAATGGCAATCCCCACACGAATGGCGGCCCCTGGTACTGTTGGAGGGCTGGGGCTGACACTGTATTGAAGATAATAGTAATGATATTTCAACTTAAGGCTGGGATACTGCCTCCAGTTCTGGTTACCATGATACAAAAAAGATCTGAGACTCTAGAAAGAATGCAAGGAAGAGCAACAAAGGCATCTGGAGGCTAAATTGTATGATGAACAATTAAGGGGTGACATGATAGCAGTCATCCAGTACTTGAGGGGCAGTCACAGAGGACTTATTCTCCAAAGCACCTGAGGGTACGACAAGAAGCAATGGGCGGAAGCTTGTTAAAGAGAGATCCTACTTGGAATTAAGGAGAAGTTTCCTGACAATAAGAACAATTAACCAATGAAACTGCTCGCTTCCCAGAGTTGTGGGTGCTCCATTGCTGGAGGTTTCCAAGAAAAGATTGGACATTCATTTGTCTGGGATGGTATAAAGACTCCTGCCTTGAGGAGTGGGTTGGACTAGAAGATCTCCAAGGTCTCTTCCATCCCTATGTTTCTAAGATATATTATCTCAGTAATGAGAATGTTATATTTGCTAATGATAAAAAAAAAGAAATGTATAGAACCAACAGGAGACCAATTTAAAGAATACTTCAAATAAAGTGGGTGGTTATATATCAGAACAAAATCTAAGTAAGGTGCAGGACATTTTAAAAGCACCATGAATTTATGTGCCAAGAATCTAAACCGTTCAAACAAATAAATCATCTTAATTCCTAGAACTAATAAAAAAGCCTGGAATATCAAATGGTCTGGTTAATCAGTCATTGATGGCTGAAGTGAAACCTATGGTGAGAAAAAGCCTCAAGGTAAATTCTCTTTCTAAATATTAAAGAATCTTATGGGAAATGTATAAAAAGATACTGACATTTTTCTAGATTCCTATGGCAAAAGAAAAAAACGTACTCATAAAATCGCTTTCCTAGCCTGGGGAACAAGAAAGTATTCAAACTTCTCTGCTTGTATTCACTATGCTGACTAGTATAGACGAGTTTGAGCCTGTGACTCCTGAGGAAGTGGACAAGGCTATTGGAGCGATGAGCTCCTCCACTTGTTTATTGGACCCGTGCCCCTCCTGGCTGGTCTCAGCCAGCAGGGAGGTGACACGAGGCTGGCTCCAGGCTGTAATCAACGCCTCCTTGAGAGAGGGGTCCGTCCCACAACCTTTGAAGGTTGCGGTGGTGAGGCCCCTCTTCAAGAAGCCATCCCTGGATCCAGCAGATTTAAAAAACTTTCGTCCAGTCTCCAACCTTCCCTTTGTGGGGAAGGTTGTTGAGAAAGTGGTGGTGCTCCAACTCCAACGGCTATTGGATGAAATGGATTATCTGGATCCCTTCCAATCGGGTTTCAGGCCTGGTTATAGTACGGAAACTGCTTTGGTCGCGCTGATGGATGATCTCTGGCGGGCCAGAGATGGAGGTTTTTCCTCCATCCTGGTGCTGCTTGACCTCTCAGCTGCTTTCGATACCATCGACTACGGTATCCTTCTGTGTCGATTAAGGGAGCTGGGAGTGGGTGGCACCGTTTTGCGGTGGTTCTCCTCCTATCTCTCTGAT
>QLTV01002116.1:616936-632764 GCA_003457575.1 Thermophis baileyi | reverse complement strand
TCAAGGTGTTGGTTGTTACCTTTAAAGCCCTACATGGCTCAGGACCAGTTTATCTGCGTGACCACCTTATGCCACATTCTTCCCATCGACCAGTGAGGTCGCACAGGGTTGGCCTTCTTCAGGTCCCGTCGGCCAGACAGTGCCAGCTGGCGGGACTGCGGGGGAGGGCCTTCTCTGTAGCCGCTCCGACTCTGTGGAACCAACTTCCCCCCGAGATCCGTACTACCCCCACCTTACTGGCCTTCCGTAAAGCCCTTAAGACCTGGCTTTTCCGGCAGGCCTGGGGCCAATAGTTGCCCTGATTGGCCCATGCATGGTTTTATTTTAAATATAGATTTTTTTTTAAATTGCTTTTATATGTTTTATTTTTTTATGATGTAAGCCGCCCAGAGTCCTTCAGGAGTTGGGCGGCATATAAATTTTATAAAATAAATAAATAAATAAAAATAGTAAATTTGGAGTTGTAGTCCAAATGCACCTTGTATCAAACAGTAAGATTTTTAAAAATATCAGATATAACACCAAGTACTTCCATTTTAGTAAATGCTGAAATACATTTTAATTTAACCAACATTAAATATGTTATAGTGCCATAATATATTATGAATTATATTTTTTTCTGTTGTAAAATCTCTATAAAATACCGTGTTTCCCCGAAAATAAGACCCTGTCTTATTTTTTTTTGAACCCTGAAATAAGCGCTTGGCCTTATTGCCATGCACTCAAAAGCCCAATTGGGCTTATTATCAGGTGATGTCTTATTTTGGGGGAAACAGGGTATAATAAACTATAATTTCTTCTGCACCAATTTCTTTGCATTATTATTTTGTTCTCTTCCAGTGAGTTGTCTTGCTGACAAATAGATAAAGACCAGAGCCCTTTTACATGCTCCAAGGAGAGACTGTTACATACTTACCTGCCATCAATGATTCAGAGAAACCTCTGGGCCATACAGTCTTCTGTACCCTGATATAGTACTTAAGTAGTATCTTCTCTCCACCTTCCCTCCAGTATTTAAGCTTTCTGTACCTGCTTACTACTATTGGAGTAGTAGTCCTTTCAAAGAGATACGCATTCAGAATAATCTAATTCCTTAATCCACAGCCAATTAATAAAAAGGCATATTTAAATATTCCCCAGGGATCTGTTTTATTTTCCTCTGACAAAATTAACTGAACAGATGTCATTAGATGTATTTGGAAAACTTTGCATACCACAGAACTGTAAAATATGCTTCGTAATGCATTTTTAGAACCTGTATTTATTCATTATATTTTTTTTCCATTTCTTCAAGGAGCTCCTATTATTTTCTCCTTACTATTTCACCCAGTGACTAGAATAGGCTACTATAGTAACTAACACAGAGTTTCTTAATTATTTCCATGGCCAAATGAGGATCAAAAGTAAGGTAGAAATGCTTCAAGCTAAACTCAGCACCAATGCCTTCTGGAATTTTTTTTAAAAAAAATTCAAATCTTGCCTGTAGCTCTAAAATTCATTGATAGTCTTCCATCCTCGTATCAACTAAACACTGTTGCAACAGTACTACACCATACTAGCTCTCCATTATATACTGTACCAATAGCAATTATACTATAACTGAAGGCAATGCCAGAATTTTACTGAACACAGTAATCAGTTTTGACACTGCTGGTAATTTCTGTTCAAATGGAAATGAAAGAGGATATATATCTCTTTGCTTCACTTGGGAATGCTATTGTATGGTGCCCCTTACATATACATTTGAAAAAATTACAAGAGTCACAGACCATTTCGAAGGGGGGAAAAAAAGAAAAGAATCTATAAACACTTCAGGCAATATGTTTACTATGGACACAAACTGGTATATTGAACTGTTAATAAGAATTCTATGTTGTTCTGATCCAAAGACCTGAGAAAGCAACATATTTCTATAGTTTAATTTATAATTTTTAACCATATGGAAAGCCAAGAGAGAGGATTCTGCTGTTGCCAAGATCTTGTATGCTTTGATTAGTAGGGCTTCCAGTCATATACTGTATATTCTTTCTAACTCACAAAACTGTTTTACATAGGTTTTTACTGCTTTCCTGTTGCTCTTCTTAGCTCTTATGTAAGCCCGAAAAGTATATTGCTATATCAAATGAGTGTAAACATTCAGTTTTCTAAGAATTATTATTGACTCTCTTTTTAAAAATTAAAGTTAAATTACTTCTAAATGTTGCTTCCTTCATCAAACCTTAAATGTCTCCCTTTCAGATATACTAATGAAATCGTTACATCATTTCATGCTTGCTGGTAGTCACTGTAGTAATATTTAAAACATTTATGTTTAATCTAGTGATACTACAAAGACATTTATATATTATTTTACTGAAGAACATAACATACTGCATCACAAACCAAAGATGTATAATCTGAGAACCAAAACTATGCATCCAGCCTTCTACAATCACAGATACACAAAGGTCCACACACAAACATATACACACATGAAAACACACATGCACACATGTGGTGCATAGCCTTTAGACCAGAGAGACAAATCAAAATGTTAAGTCATAATAGAAGAGGATGGGGAAATCTACTTCTAAAACAGAAATTTTTAAAGATCACATCAAGAACTCTAATGCAATGTATTAAAATAACTGTGAAGACTGAAAAGTTATATTTGTTGGCCAGCTTGCTTTCCGGTTTCCTGAAAACCTGGCAGACCTGCCATGGCACGTAAAATGAATAACAATCAGCTGTCATCCACAAAGAATGGAAAGGGAATGAGTTGGGTATATATGAAATCTAGGCTAGCCAGTTATTCTAACTACACTGTAGCAACAATTTACTTTCCATCCAGGCTTGCAACATTTAATTATTTCACAGTAAAAATATATGCTTTCCCAAAGCTTATTCAGAGCCAATATTTATTGAATGCAGGGTTTATTATATGATCACTCATCACACTTCAATTAAAGCACATCACGTGGAACTGCCTACTAATTTAGTCAAATGACTACACCACTAACAAAAATTAAATGTTAAAACGAACAGTAATTCTACCTAAGATTCTGAAAGAAAGTACTTTCATTTGGAACCTCGTCAGATCTTGAAAAACAAAGCAAAAAAACTCCAGTGTATCTATCTACATTTCCCTCCCAAAATATGGTAAATAATTATGAGTATACATAGGATAGGTGTTAAAAAAAAAAGAATGAACTCAGTTACATACACAATCACAAGTGCCTGAATAATAAAGCAGTTGGAACTAGGACTTAATAAAAAAATATATATGATATATTCTATAATTGTTAGAAAATATGTGCTGCATATTATAAACGTTAATTGGCTTGTGTGCATTTTGATTAATTATATAGCAATAGCAATAGCACTTAGACTTATATACTGCTTTACAGTGCTTTACAGCCCTCTCTAAGCGGTTCACAGAGTCAGCATATTGCCCCCAACAATCTGGGTCCTCATTTTACCCACCTCAGAAGGATGGAAGGCTGAGTCAACCTTGAGCTGGTGAGATTTGAACTGCCGAACTGCAGCTAGCAGTCAGCTGAAGTAGCCTGCAGTACTGCACTCTAACCACTGCGCCACCTCAGTGCCATCAAGTCACTGTCAACTTGAAGCAACTACATAGATGTTTTCCATGAGGATTTGATCTTTCAGATCTTCCAATGATGTTCTCATCGCCTTTGTAACTAAGCCCATCCACCTTACTGACACTTGTTATCCTCTTTCTTTTTCCCAGCATCAAAAGCTTCTCTAGAGAGTTAGGTCTTTGCATAACATATTCAAGGTTAAGTAATTGAACTTGGTCACTTGAGCCTTGAGTGAAAACTCTGGCTTGTTGTAGGATTTGTTCTAGGATCATTTTTTTTTCTGGACGCCCCATAGTTTTTATCAGAAGTCTCTGAGGTCTCAGAAGTATCTGTCAAGGACCTTGGAGTACTCATCTCTAATGATCTAAGTGCTAGAGCCCACTGTAATGCCAAAAAAGCATTAAGAGTGGTTAACCTAATCTTGTGTACCTTCTCTGGTAATATTGTACTTTTAACTAGAGCATACAAAACATTTGCTAGACCAATTCTCGAATACAGCTCATCTGTCTGGAACCCGCACTGCATATCAGAAATTAATACAATTGAGCGAGTCCAGAGATATTTCACAAGAAGAGTCCTCCACTCCTCTGCTCACAACAGAATACCTTATGCCACCAGGCTTGAAATTCTGGGCTTAGACAATTTAGAACTACGCCACCTTCGGTCTGACCTAAGTATAATACATAAAATTATCTGCCACACTGTCCTACCTGTCAATGACTACTTCAGCTTCAACACCAACAATACACGAGCACACAATAGATACAAACTTAAAGTGAACCGCTCCAAACTCGACTGCAGAAAATACGACTTCAGTAACAGAGTGGTCAATGCCTGGAATGCACTCCCCGACTCTGTGGTTTCAACCCCAAACCCCCATAACTTTACCCTTAGACTGTCTACTGTTGACCTCACCCTCAGTCCCTTAAACATACCACATACATGCTTAAATAAATAAATAAATAAATAAATAAATAAATAATAAATAAATAAATAAATAAATAAATAAATAAATAAATAAATAAATAAATAAATAAATAGTCTCCTCCACACCAAAGTTCAAAAACACCAATAATCTTCCTTATCCTGCTTCTTCAAAGTCCACCTTTTGCTTCCATGGATCATCACAGGGAACTGTGCATTTTAAGGAAGGCCAAACCTTATTATTTCTTTATTCCCCCCCCCATTCTTCTTTCTGTACACTGAAACTGACTAAAAATGACCCTATGTGAAATCAGCATTTGAAATAACAACTTACTGATTAAAAATATCTTAATTCAGAAAAATGCTTGTCCTGACCTTCAGGTGCTTTGGAGAATAAGTTGACCCCTTCTTCTCTGACATAGCCTCCCAAATACCAGAAGACAGTTATCATGTCACCCCTAATTCTAATAGTCACTTTATCAAAGAAGGCAATAAAGTTTTTCTGGCATGACCTGTTTTTAACAAATGCACACTTCTAGTAATCACCTTGTTCATTGTTAGGTGCTCACAAATCTGTTGTCTGGTTATCTTTTCCAGGATTTTCCTGGTTACTGAAGTCAAGATGATTGGTCTAGAGTTTCCTAGATCCAGCTTTTCCCCCTTTTTGAAGAGGGGAAAACCATATCAGCTTTTTTTTCCTGGCAGTTCCCCGGTGCTCCAGGAGCCCTGAAAGGTTCTGTTCAGTGGTTCTGAAATCATGTCTGCCAGCTTCTTCATAACTCTGGGATGTAAATTGTTTGGTGCTGGTGATTTGAACTGCTGTAGAGTGGATAGGTGTTCTCTTACCTATTGCTTACCTATTCCTTATGGTAGTGCTTTTTGTAGGACAGACATTTTTTTTTCCTTCTGTGTGAAGACAGATGCAAAGAAGGAATTAAGCAGTTCTGCTTAATTACTTTCTTACCATCTTCTTCCATTAGTAGATCAATCATTTCTTTGACTTTCTTCTTGCCCCTCTCATATTGAAAACCCCCCACCTTTTTTGGTGTTGTTTTTAGTTCTGAGCCTTATCTTTCCCAACTCCATTCTTGCAGATTTGGGTTATTTGCTGCTATTCTGTTCTAGTTATATGCCCATTTCCATTTTTTATCTTTTTTGTCCCTCAATTTGTCAGAGTTCTTCATGCAGCCATGCTGATTTTGTCTGGGATCCCTTGTTTTTCTTTGTGGTATTGTGTTTGATTTGGCTTTAATAAACTTATTTTTTAGAGTTTCCCAAGCATCTTGAATTGTTTTTTCCTTTAGGATTTCCATTCATGGAAACCTTCCTAAACTCTCTGTTTGTTGAAGTCAAGTCTCTTAGAGTCTAACACACTAGTTTGACCTTTGTTCAATTACCTGTGCCTGCTTTATGTTGAATTCTAGTATGACACAGTCACTCTCCCACAAAGTTCCTACAACTTTTAGCCTTTCTTTCATTTCATCCCTATTAGTAAGAATTAAGACCAAAGTAGCTGACCCTCCAATTTCCTCTTCTACCTTCCAGTTGTCAAAGTTGTCAGCTAGGCACATCAACTGTTTAATCTCCCACTTGCTCCAGAGATTGTCTCCCAGTTGATGTCAGAGTGGTTAAAATCTTCCATAATTACAGTGGTGTGTCTCCAGTATACCTTAGTTAACTAATTATTAAAAAGTTCATCTTTTTCTTCTGCTTTGCTGGGTGGCCTGTAGTACATGCCTATAGCAATGTCATTTCTTTTTGCTCTAATTTTCACCCAAATGCATTCAAGAAGGCTTTCAATCCTTGGTGTTGTATATTTTTGTAGAGGTGTAATGATTCATTACATGCAATACATACATACAATACAACTCCCCCCACTCTTTTTTGGGTCTGTTTCTTTTCAACAATGTATTTATTAAACAAATAAGACACTTCAGCCAAAACCCCACTGAAGATGTTATCTAGTTTGGTAAAGAAACATCTGGGAGTCAAGCAGCAAGCTTGGAGGACAAACATCTGCCTAAATTTATTTCCTTCTAGTGGTATGTTCCAAATACGGGTTCCACTCTACCAAGTTTCAGTAATAGTAACAATATTGGACCTGCCCTCATCTACTAATATATTCTTCCTGGTTCTTGTGAGATGAAGTCTTCCAGAAGCCCTTTCTGTAGGTAATGTAAACCAGGATCTAGGAATCCAAAAATCTCTTGACAGTGCCATCCCTTAAGCCAGCAGTTTACTTCTGGAATCCTCCATTCCCTCATTGGGTATTGACCTTCCATTGGAAATACAGATGAGAACATTACCTGTACTCCTAACTCTTTAGCTTTCCTGCCTAGCTGCTAACCCTAACTCTTGATGTTGTTTTCAGGCTCTTTGTTGTATCATTCATCCAAATATGAAAAAAGAGAAAGATTTAATAATATGTGGGTTTGATTATTTTAATAAGCCGCTCAGTCATCTCTTTGATTTTTGCTCCTGGGAGACAATATATACCTTCCTAGATTGATTGTCTGGTGTACAAATTGCTGATTCCATTTCTCTGAGAAGTGAGTCTTCTATCACCAACACATTTTTTTTTCCCTTGGGGAAGTCTCATTATTTTTCTTCTTGTCATTGGTGCACTTGATGCATACTTCTACTGGTGTCTGCATGTTTTCATCCAGAGGGAGGATATGAAATTGATTGCTCAGCTCTATTGGGGTGGACTAATGCCCAATCCTGACCTGCTTGTCAGAAGCTGGCTGTGAAGAAGACAAATCAGGTAACTGTGGTATGCTACGATGGTCATACACAACTGTCGGTTGCAATGCACCCAAATCTTGGTCACATGACTGTAAAGATATTTGGAATTAGAGGGCAAGGCAGAAGAAGACTGAATTTGTCCCATTTTCCACTTGAGAAAGCAAGCTATAAACATATGTTATTAGCCACCTAAAGTTGCTATGGCATCATGGGCAGCCACATAAATACATTTAAATTTTAAGAAATAATAACCTATTTTATCCACATATCCTTACAAAGAATCAAAAAGATCATCTAATAAAGCATAGAATTTTTTTTAAAAAAGCAAAAGGACAGAAATGATTGCAAACATTTGCTTTGCTCAAACATGCAGAATATTATCAATTATTGTAAGTTAGGATTAACTCAAGAATCAATAGAGTTAATGTAATTACATAGTATCGACTTAGTACAAGCTTAAATTCTTTAAATGTGCTCTCATCTACTATCTAACATAGTTTCCTGCAGAGAACTTTCACCCACCACGAAATTGACTCAGGGTAAAATTTCATTAAAAATATAATAAAATACAATATCTTCTGCATTGATTTGTTTACAAAATTTGCATTCTGTCTTACCACCAAATAGGGTTCTAAAAAGCTAATAACAATAATAGATAAATACAAAGCAGAATATAGAAACAAAACAATCAAACCAAGACAACAGGTACAATCAACTACATTTATTAACAAGCCAACCTTAAGACCATGCCTGCTACTGAAAGATAATCTTAGTAATAATCAGAGAAGCCGCATATGAGAGAACAGAAATCATATACAGTAATGTTTTTAGGCGATAATCTGTTTTGGTTGCGAAGTTTCTTCTTATTTCCCGTGTATTACAGATACAATTATTAGGCTGAAAGTAGGGGGTCAGTTTCTGGAAATTTCTTTTTTTTTTTTCCATATGTGAAGTTGCTTTTCCATTAATCATTTCCTTTTTTTTTTCTTTAAATATAACCTCCTTTGAGTTAATTTCATAGATACTTCCACACAATTTTCTTGACAATAGTACAGAAGTACCGGTACTGGTTTGCCATTGCCTTCTTTTAGGAGGTTTTTGGCTTCTTAGCCTAGCTTATAACCCTATTTCCCTTGAGTATGTCCCAATAATTAAATAGGCCTCCACTGCTTAGCTTCCGAGACATCATCCAGGCACTGTCATGCACTCAGCCTTGTATCTTCTTTCTCCTTACCTTTGTAATAACAGTTTCCTTCATACTTTCTTGTTACTCAATAAGCCCTAGATCAGGGGTGTCAAACTCGATTTCATTGAGGGCCGCATCAGGGTTGTGTTTGACCTAGGTGTGGCCAGGGTGGGTATGGCCAGCTTGACGTCACTTGTGTCGGGGGCGCCTGTGGTGGCCCGAGCGCTCTGCCAGCGAAAACTGGCTCCTGAGCACCGTTTTCGGCTGTGACTGCCTACTGCAACTCTCTGCCAGCAAAAATGAAGCTCAGGAGGGCTGCACTCAGCCCCTGTGAGCTGCAGGAGGCTCCTGTGACAGCCTCCTGCAGCCCTCTGCCAGCGAAAATGGAGCTCGAGCTCCATTTTTGCTGGCAGACACACTGTGGGCTGGTCCTTCACTGTTTCCAGGGCAGCCCTGCAGGCCAGATCTAGCCCGCATGCCTTGAGTTTGACACCCCTGCCCTAGATCCACTCAGGTAGTGGTTTCCCTTCTCAACAACTTAAAGGAAGTATTCAGGGTTTTCTAGAATTCTTTCCAATCACCTTTCCAGCAGTGGCCACAGAAAACATTTATATTTTCTTGTATGTAAGGAAGTAAGCTTTGCTTAAGGCAAGGGTTATATTCACTGCATAGCGCCTGCAGCAAATTCACATAATCTAGGCAGAGTATGTGAATTTGCTGCATATAAATAAGAGAACCCTTCACATGAAGCAGGAAAAAAGTAGGTTCTGTAGCATGGTGTTGAAATTTGTAATGCAAATACATTAGTTATAAATTTTTAGAGCCTCATTACCAATAAAACAGAGTCCCCTAAAGTCACCATCAGGTGAGAAGGGTGGCGTATAAGTTTAATAAATAAATACAATTCACTTATGAAAATATGGATTATATAGGAAAAATGGTCCCACATATGTCAATAATTTAAAATTAGATAAAATAATGCAAAAATAAATATATTTAATATTAATGTAGTAACAAAATATCTGTATTGCATTTTTTTTTCTGTAAAAGCTGCAGAATGGAGGATCCTAATAGAATGAAATACATTTTAAAAGTATATTTCTTTTCTCTCTTTTTTGAGACTTTTTAAAAAAATGAAATATTAAAATATTCTACAGATTTACAAACAGAATAGAAAGTATTTTATACATGGTGATAGCTACAAAAAAATCTTTAAGCTTCACACTACAATAAATCCTTTTCATGGTAGAATACAAGGAATGGAAAATTATGTTAATATCAAAGCTAATTTCAAGTCTGAAAAATAAATCTGATATAGATTTTAACTTAACGTGGAAACCGCTTTGGGATTACAATGCCATAAATGGGTTTATACCATATCAAATGTTTGGGTTTTTCCTGAGATTAGAATATTCAAACTTTTTACAACCCGTTAAACTTGTTAAATATTTTGGATTAGGCAATTTTTAAAAAAAAAAAATCTTGATCTATATAATTTGATTTATATTGGTTACAGTTATAAATTATTTGATGTTATAGAAAATGTTAATGTTAATGTTATAAAAAATGTCAATACAAATAATGCAATACAAAAATACAATAATGTAACAGGGTTCCCTGTGCCTCAGGGTATTGTCATGCTGGTTGCGTAACCAGTGAAATATCTTCTAGCTCCAGTGGTTGGATTAAAATAATTTAACAACCGGTTCGCCCAGGGTCAGGTTGGCTGTCGTGGGAGGCGTGGCCCATCCCCGTCCTCCAGCTCCGCCACACATGCGGGATGAGCCTCCCATGACAGCCATCCTGACCCTGGGCAAACCGGTTGTTAAATTAACCCCCCCCCTTCAAAGTGGATCCTGGGTGCTGCGTTGCAATGGAGAAATGGGCAACAGAGCGGCCAGCATGAGGGAAGGAGGAGGAGCAGGGAGAAGAAAGAGGGAAAGGGACCTTCTCCTTCCCTCACGCCGACTGCTCCATTGCCCGTTTCTCCATTGCAGCGCAGCGCCCAGGATCCACTTTGATAGCAGGGGGTGGGTAATTTAACAATTGGTTTGCCCAAACCAGTGTGAACCAACTGAATCCCACCACTGTCTAGCTCCCTTGGCTAAAAAAACAGAGAGGAGCACTGCCCCTAGAGTCAGACATGACTGGATAGGGGAAAGGGGACCTTTTATTTTAATATTAAATTACTGAACTTCTGACTTAAAGCTTTCAATTGATGTAAGACAAATGCAGAACTATGTCATTCAAATTTTTTACAGCTAATATCATGATGATTTTATCTCTCCTTTTTACTTATATTTTGGCTTAAAAGTTCAACATTTCTTCTTTTTAAAATTTTTCATTTTACCTTAATTGTATTATTACGGTTGGTTGCACTCAGACAGATGTTTAGTCTGGATTTGGCATTTTTGTCCACCTATCATCTGGCTGAAGGACAACCAACCAAATTCCAGCATTGTATTGTATCACAGGTATAACTCTGGTATCAATAGCTTTGATTGAGTTTGGATGTACTCTTTACTAATGACATTTTTAACTTCTCCATGTTCGATGTTATCCAACTGATGCTGTTTATCATTATCATTGCTACTTTTAATCAGATATGCTGTTTTGCTGTCTTATTATTTTCTTTCTGTCTTCTTTCTTTCTTTCTTTCTTTCTTTCTTTCTTTCTTTCTTTTTCTTTCTTCCTTCCTTCCTTCCTTCCTTTCTTTCTTTTTCTTTCTTTCTTCTTTCTTTTCTTTCTTTCTTTCTTTTTCCTTTCTTTCTTTCCTTCCTTCCACTTTGGTGTTTGTATGTACACTGAGAGCTTATGCACCAGAGACAAATTCCAAGAGTGTTCTGTTTTAATCCGCTCTATCAACCTCCTCCTTTAATGGTTTTGAAGCTTATCTTTGTGAGGAAGTTTTCATAAATGGGAAGGCTTTTATTTATTTATTTATTTATTACATTTTTATGCCACCCATCTCCCCTATAAGGTTTTTTTTTCCCCTGATAAATGAATTTCTCTTTATCTACTGTGAAGGCTGGACAAAGACTGAAATAAAGATAGTTGCATTACTATTAGGATGGTTGGTCATAGAGTCAGCCAGATATTTAGATGGATTTGGTATTTTTATCTACTTATACAGGCCTTCCTAAGGATCTGGGAGAGAGAGATGTTGTTTGATGGTGTTAAAGGTATTGTCACAGGCTGTTAGCTGTTCCAAATAAAGCTGCCTTCTGCAATGGATTGTTGGAGATTCTGTCAATACCGATGGTGTTCAAGTGGTGTTCTAGTTGTTTCTGGATTGCATGCAAATCCCCTATCACTGTTGGTACTATCTTTATTTTCTTTTGCCACATTCTACTTCTATTTGCAGGTCCTTCAAATGTTGTGCTTTCTTCCACTTTTATTCTGCTGTCTCCTGGTACTACCACATCCACTACAGGTAGTCCTCGAGTTACCACAATTGAGCCCAAAATTTCTGTTGTCAAGTGAAATATTTGTTAAGTGAATTTTGCCCCATTTTACGACCTTTCTTGCCTCAGTTGTTAAGTGAATTGCTGCAGTTGATAAGTTAGTAACCTGGCTGTTAAATGAATCTGGCTTCCCCGCAAAAGGGGATCACAGGATCTTGGGACACAGCAACAGTCATAAATATGGACCAGTTGCCAAGCATCTGAATGTTGATCACATCATCATGGGAGATGCTGGAAAGGTCATAACTGTGAAAAATGATCATAAGTCACTTTTTTCAGTGCAGTTGTATCCTTGAAAAGTCACTAAGTGAACTGTTGTAAGTCGAGGACTACCTGTACTATTTTTATTACTCTGAGGCAAGTGGCAGGTGCTTGTCTGTTATTATTATTGTTGTTGTTATTATTGATAATAATAACTAAATAAATAAATAAATAAAAGCCGACGTGGCGCAGTGGTTAGAGTGCAGTACTGCAGGCTACTTCAGCTGACTGCTAGCTGCAGTTCGGCAGATCGAATCTCACCAGGCTCAAGGTTGACTCAGCCTTCCATCCTTCCGAGGTGGGTAAAATGAGGACCCAGATTGTTGCGGCAAGAGGCTGACTCTGTAAAACCGCTTAGAGAGGGCTGTAAAGCACTGTGAAGTGGTAAGTGGTCTAAGTGCTATTGTTATTGCTATAATCCAGTAATAGAGCCAGTTTAATGTAGAGGTTAAAGACATCAAAAAAAAAAACCCACTACACCCTGCGTTCCAGTCCCATCTTAAGCAGAAAGACTTGCAGCCACTGTATCTCAACCCTAGAAGAAAACAGCAGTGGCAAAGTACTTCTGAAAAATTTGCTAAGAACATTGCAAGGGCTACTCTAATCAATCCCCAGGAGTCAAAATTGACTTCAAGACACCCTCCCCCCCCAAAAAAAAATCTAATAATGCCATAGTTAAATTCAAAGAGGTCACTGCAATGTGCCTTAAGAACAATTCAGTGGGTGGGGGAGAGAGATTCCTCAACAGAGCAGGTGGGTTGTAGATAGCTTCCTCAACTTCCTGGCACAGGTGACTGGCAGCAATAAAAGAAAATAACAGGGGAACATTTTGTCATTCCACCAGAGGTGGGTTTCTCCTGGTTCGGACCGGTACTATAGAATTGGTAGTAACTTGGCCTGGGTCGCTAGAACCGGCAGCGACCCAGGCCTGCCACGCCCCCGAACCGGTTCTTTCGGCGGTGCCATAGGTGCCGCCATCTTGTTTTTTTGCTTCTGCGCATGTGCAGAAGCTTTTTTTAAGCACTGCGCATGTGCAAAGTGCGCGCAAAGCACGCACGTCCACGCAGAGCGCCCGCGCAGCGCAGCACTGAGCGAACCGGCAGCGAAGAAAAGAAGAACCCACCCCTGCATTCCACCCCCACCCCACCCCCCATTTTTCAGTTGTGGGTGCTGTGCATAATTCAAACTGTAGCCACTGTATTTTATGATGTCTTACTTTCACTGCTGAGAGGATACAGTGTTTTGGAAAAAAAAAAAGCAATCTTTGAAGAAAAGGGAAAGTAACAGTGCAGTACATGATTTTACATACATTTTAAAATCCCGAAAAGCTCAATTCACATGTTGGCTTACTTACTGTGTAACCACAATGTGGCTTGTTTATAGAATAAGAGAATCACAGGGCTGGGCGGGACCTTGAAGGTCTTCTAGTCCAACCCCCTGCTGTAGAAAGGAATCATAGTTCCATCCCATACAAATTGTTGTCTAATGTTTTCTTGAACACCTCCAGTGATGGAGCACTCACAACTCTGGGAGGCAAGTTGTTCTATTGACTAATTGTTTTCACTGTCAGGAAGTTTCTCCATAGTTCCAGGTTGGATCTCTCTCTTTCACACACTAGCTTCACCCATTCTTTCTTGTCCTGCTCTCAGGTGCTTTGGAGAATAAGCCAACCTCTTTCTCTCTGTGACAGTCCTTCAAGTATCATTTCACCCCTAAGCCTTCTCTTCATTAGGCTAAACATACCTAGTTCTCTTAGCTGTTCAGTGTATGGTTGAGCCTCTAGATCCCATATCATCTTTATTGTTCTTCTCTGCTCTCTCTTTTTGGCCTCAGAATCTTTTTAGTATCATGTTAACCAGAACTGGACACAGTATTCCAAGTGTGGTCTCACTAGTGCAGTATAGAGTGGTACTGTCACTTCTTGTATTCTTGATGCTATCTCTCTGTTGATTGCATATATAAGGCATTAGCACCACGACATTAGATTTTTAAAGACAATCAGAAAAAAATATCATTCATTTCTCTCTTCCCTTCCGTGTTAATGAATTTGGGTTGCTGGATATATGATCACATTTTATGGTACTCAATAACTTTTTTTTTCAGCTGTTTGTCCATTTTGTTTATTATAAATTTTAATATGGCCTTAAAATGTTGTATTTTTTAAGCTGGAGACATCCATGATGAAGCATTTACCTTAATAGCCCTGGAATTATTTTAAATCAATAACAATATGTCATGAAAGGTAACAAAACACCATATGACAGTGCTTCATGGAAAATTGACCATCCACATTTTAAGTTGCAAGTTAAGAATGTGAGCTGCACACAACAAGATTTATTTAGTAAACCCTGTCATTTATAGTCACTACATATATCTGAAAAGGTAGTACCCTGAGGCTCTGCCAAGCCTCAATCTCCAGCTTTTTACAACACTGTTGTATCATATGCTGAAATACACAATGAACTTCTGGTTCTTCTTAGCCCCAGGCAAGACTCCTTACAAAGGTTGTTCTTTCTCTGCCCTACTTTTAGTTCCTTTTATCATGCAGAGCTTAAAGCCCTTCTTCTAATTTATTTATTGGTCTGAACACCAAGGAAGCTTTTTATTGTGATCTACAACCATGGCAGCTTTTGAAATATTTTTTAACCTTAATATCCTGCAGAATCCAGCAGCAACAATACTGCATCACTATGGAGGTGGACTACGTGAACTAGCTTCTAGCTTGATAATATTTTCTTCAACAAGCATTGAACACAAGTATAATTTTATTTTCTATATTTGGGATTTTAGTCAGTTTATATATAATAGATATATGTATGTCTAAATGTTTTTAACATTCTTTAAGATGCTTACAACATGAGGTCTCCAAAAACATTGTCAAAAGAACTATGCCTAGGGAGGAAAGGGCAAATCATCTTTTAAAAGCACAACTGGGATATTGCATCATTTTCTCCTTCAGACCTTCTAATCACCCAAAGTTCAGGAAATACTTAGATGTATTAATCAGATGATTTAAATCAAAGACACATAAACATCATCTATGAATAACAATAAGGCTAGCTGGTGTTACTTTACATCATTTTCCCTATAAATCATAATCCTGACAAGCACAATTTCCTCTTTTCCCTTTCCCCTGTCATACTTACTAGTTCCAGGAGGAAAGAGAGGAGGAAGGAAGAGAGTTCTTTTGGCATAAAATAATAATTTTCCTTTTAGAAGTGACAGCATGGAGGAGGATGGGATCAGGGTAGCTTTTGTCAGTAACATGGGACTGCTAAATCAAAACTTTCTCCTTTCAGGGAAATTATCCAGTTTCATTAAAAATAAAAAAATAAATTAACCCCACACTCTTTCAAATATTCCTGTCAGTGGTTTTGTAATTTGACCCTAAATCCACAGGCTAAAGATCAGGGGTGGGTTCTAAGTTACCTCGCCGCCGGTTCGTTTCCTCCCGTGCTGTGTGGCTGTGCCTCGTGGGTGCGTGCATATGCAGTGCCAAAAATTCCAAGAAAAAATCTTCCCCCCCAAAAGCCAAAAACAAGATGGCGGCACATGCGCAGTGCCGGCAACTCGGCTTCTGTGCATGCGCAGAAGAAAAAAAAAACCGGAAAAAAGTCCCCCAACAAAATATTTCCCAAAAGAAGATGGCGGCGTCCACGGACCGGCA
>QLTV01002116.1:599724-611384 GCA_003457575.1 Thermophis baileyi | reverse complement strand
CTAAGGTGCGTGTGATACTCCGGTGCGTCTTATACTCCGAAAAATACGGTACTTCTCAACAGATATCAACTAAATGAAGAGACAGAATGGACAATGTGGCCAGTGCTGCCTTCTGATATTTTTTAGATATCAGTGAAAGGTTTCAATAGCTAGAGATGCTTTTTCAAGCAGTGGCTGAATTTCTAGATATAGCTTATCTGCAGTGATTTGAGGTAGTAATCTCAAAAATATTTAGCATTTAATATCAAGCATTTAAGCTTGATTTAGGAGCTTCAACTAGTCAGAATGCCTTGACTGAGAAATTTCTGCACCTTATTCTGAAGAAGTTAAATTGTTTGCTAATATTGTTAGCTAATTTGCTAAATTCAAGAGGCTTGTATTTGGATTTGCATAGATTACTGATGACCAATCATGTCCTTTATTACTGTCTTGCTACCAGAGACAAAGGCTCAAAAAATCCAGATGACCAGCATATAGCAGCAAACAGTAGTGTTTTCTGTATCTTGCTTGCCTGGATTTTTGCAGCTGAAATTTGGTGTTTGAACCTGACTGTCCTTAACTAAGGATTCCTCTTTCCAGCAATTTGTTACGTAGCCTCCATAGAAGGATATTCAAGTACCTGGGGTCTTGTGGAATTCCTTGGTTTATGAAGTTGCTGTTGAGGTTCACCATAGTCTAACAACATATATGTTCACTTGAACTTCTAACTGAATTTGGGACATTATGTTATTTAGTTTTGCTTTTAATATTCATAACTTTTAGGTTTTGTTTGTTTTAAGATGCTATCATTTTATTCTTGAATATTACTTTGTATCTTGCTTTTGAATTAATACAGTATAAACACACACAAGGTTATTAATGGTATAAAATATATATCTTGACAAAGTTCATACTCAGAATTACTCCGCTTTTTTTTTTACTATTGACAATATATGTCATTTTGAGTTGGGTGGCTATAGAATCAATCAACCAACCAATTAATCGATTGATGAAATACGACCTCTAGGAGAACTTTACTTCTCCGAGATGTTGGACTTCACTCTTCAGCCTGGTAATCTATGTTACCAGAAAATTAAATAGCTCTACTGATGTTTGCTGCAAATTGGAGTTGTTTAGTTGGCAATGAATGCAGGGAGCCTGATATAGCATAGATATTTAATATGAGAAAGAGCCAGCGTTAAAATTAGTCCTTTTTTGAATTCAATCAGTTCAGAAAACACTGGTGTCGGGCTCTTTGGCAGCTCCCTATAACAAAACTTGCTGCTTAGTTAGCATAATTCCCACAAGGTTCTTTTTTTCTCCCAATACTGTAAATCTTAAGATGAATGGGATGGGTTTCAAGAATTTCAACTGAATTATTTTAATTATAATTATTATTTTATTTTGCTTTCATTTGTGAATTATTTCCAATTTACAAATGATATCTCTCATACATGAAAGGGTAGGGACTTTATGTTTCTCTTTGCAACAAGCTGTCTTTCTGTGATCTAGTAAGCAGGCCATTTATTTCAATAATGAAGGGGAAGTTTGTGATTCAATTTATACATATTCTCGAACCTTTATTGGTTGCAGAATCAATTAGTACATTTGGGTTGGTGGTCTGATTTTATATATAATTTACTGTTTTGATTTGTTTTAAAAAAAAACCTTTAACAGAACTTAGATTTTAGAACATATTAGTTATCTAAGAAACATATCATGCTCTTAATACTTTATTACAGGGGTGAAATATAGCAGGTTCTGACAGGTTCTGGAGAACCGGTAGTGGACATTTTGAGTAGTTCGGAGAACCGGCAAATACCACCTCTGGCTGGCCCCAGAGTGGGGTGGGAATGGAGATTTTGCAATATACTTCCCCCAGGAGAGGGGAGGGAATGGGGATTTTGCAGTATCCTTCCCCTGGAGTGGGGTGGGAATGGAGATTTTGCAGTATCCTTCCCCTGCCATGCCCACCAAGCCACGCCCACAGAACCGGTAGGGAAAAATTTTGAATTTCACCCCTGCTTTACAATTATTTTAATTAGTATTACTTATTAAATTTGCTTTATGCCATAAGGTGACTCTGGGCAGCTTACACCATTATTGCAAAGCTTAATATTTTATCACTTCCATACTCAGCATTTATTTCTAATTATTCAATCATGTGCAAAATGTTCAAAACAGTTTAAAATTAATATCTGGACTACATTTTTCTTTCTTTTTCTGTAGATATTATTTTTTAAAAATTGAACATATTAACATTTAAAATTAATTTTATTTTCTCTGAATTTTTTCTTCCTTAAACATTCAATTTCTAACGAATGAAGGTGAATATACATGTCCCAGGATAATGTTGCAGGATCCAATCTAGGTCGATCACCGGGACCAGAGGTTTTGTCTTCCAAGCTTTCGGACTTGTGCTGGAGGTCGTCTTTAGGCAGGGTTGGGTTCTAACTTACCTTGCTGCCGGTTCGCTTCCTCCCGCACCACGTGGGCGCACCTCGTGGGCACACACGCTTCATGCGCACGCATGCGCAGTGCCGAAAAATCCAAAAAAAAATTTCCCCCCCCAAAAAACAAAAACAAGATGGTAACACATGTGCAGTGCCAGAAACTCGGCTTCTGCATATGCGCAGAAGAAAAAAAAAACTGGGAAAAAATTCCCCCCAAAAAAATTCCCCCCAAAAAAGCCAAAAACAAGATGGCGATGCATGCACAGTGCCGACAACTTGGCTTCTGCGCATGCACAGAAGAAAAAAAAACAGGAAAAAAATTATAAAAAAATGCAAAAAAAATTCCAAAAAAAAATTCCAAAAAAAAAAAAGATGGCAGTGCCCACGGACTGGCACCAACAGAACCGGTTCCGTGACATCATCGTGATGTCACCAGCGGGTCGCTACCAGTTTGGGCAAACCGGTTCGAACCGGGAGGAACCCACCTCTGTCTTTAGGAAACGTCTCTCAAGCAGAGTCTGTGATGTTCTGTGGATGGTATTGATAGTGCTGGTGTTAAGTGACTTTTTAGATGTTGATGTGTTGATGGCTGGCTTTTAAGTCATTAGCTGTCATTTGCTTGTGCTGCCTAGCCCTTGCCTTCTAAGTACTTGATAGGCTAGTGGTAAATCAACACTCCTGTTGACCGGGTCTGTTTTCCAGGCTTCAATCATTTCCCTGACTGTTTTTGTGCCTGCTTGTCCAACAATCTTAGTAGCTACAAAATTGAATGTATGTCCTTGTTCATTGTAGTGTGAGGCTACCAATGAGTTTGGGTCTCCTTGTCTGACCATTCAGAAGACAAAACCTCTGGTCCGGTGATTGACCCAGATTGGATTCCATTTCTAGGCCACATGTGTAACTCAAAACTAGTAAAATAAATTCCTTTATTTAAAACATTATTACTAGCTGATCAGGTACACCTGACTGCTGTCAACTTCATGAATTTTCTGATAATATTGTAATCAAAGAAATGATACCATGATTCCTTATGAACTGTATTTTTTTTTTATTTTATTCAACTATGATTTACAAACATTATCAGGTAATTAATTTAACACAAATCCAAGTGTATAGAGAAAAAGATGCAAAAGTACAAACAAATCTATTAAAAAGTAAGTAAAGAACATGTACAAATTTACCATATACTGTACATAAAGTATTACCATATTATGGTCTACTGCTAGTAAGGTAAACCATTACATCCTTTCAGATTTACTAGAATTGTGCTTCCTGCTTCTGATGTCTCATTATTTTAAATCTGTGATTCTTTTTACCATTATGGCAATTAAAGCAATATTGTTAATCTAAATCTTAATCCTAAATCTTACATTATCTGAAGTTTTGCATGGTGTGCTGAGCTACACACTCTTCCTTCGACCCAGCTATTATTTCTAATTTAGCCAGTTTACTTCACTACATGCTTTAATTAGACAGTAAGATAATTCAAGCAGAATGTTAAGGAAGGAGATTCTATGCAAGGAAAAGAAGATCAAAGCTTAGTTGGAAGATGTCAAGGAGGTTGAGGAGCAGGGGTGGGATTCAGCCGATTTGGACCAGTTCGAGAGAACCGGATGATAATTTTACATCTGGTTCACCGAACCGGTAGTTGCAAGGACTGGCTGGCCCTGCCCACCCCACCCCGCCCGCCCAGGAGTCTCCATGTGGCCCGTTTTGGATGCCAGGTAAGTGCAGGGCCTGTGCGGAGCCTCCAGGAGGGCAAAAAACGGGCCTCCCAGAAGTTCTGGAAGTCCGGAAGCGGGCCCATTTCCGGCCTCCGGAGGGCCTCTGGAGCACAGGGAAGGCCATTTTCGCCCTCCCGGAGGCTCAAGGAAAGCCTCCAGAGCCTGGGGAGGGTGAAAACACCTCCCCCCCACCGTGGTGCAGGAGGCCGAATAGGCCACGCCCACCATGGCCACGCCCACCCAGCAGAGAACCAGTTGCTAAAATGTTTGAATCCCACCCCTGTTGAGGAGGCATCCCTCCCCAGCAATGACAAAGTGACAATAGAGAAAGAAAGTACTACCCACAGATATGGATGTAATTGGACAATTAGTAAAACAACTTTTTTAAAAAAAAGCTGAAGGCAGAATGGAATAAAGATGTTGTGGGAGTAACTAAAGACTTAGCAGGTGTGTCTGAGCAAGCAAAACAATTTAGGTAAGTGTCACAACAAATAGCAGATAGTGTATAGCTAAAATGTAATATGGCTATATATAATATTCTAGAGCAGTTCTCAACTTTGGCAAGAAGTTTGTGTCAACTTCAATTCCTACAATTCCCTAGCCAGCATGAGAGTTGAAGTCCATACATCTTCATCTTGCCAAGGTTAAGAAACAATGCCCTAGAAATAAAGAAGGTTCAAAAGAATATTTCTGAAAGTAAGACTTGAGTTAGCACATATACAGGATTGTAACAGGAAAAATAACTTAAGGATTAAAAGAGAAAAGCGGTATGACAAAGACTTGAGCTCTGATTTAAATTAACAGATAAAGATATTGAACATGTTCACTGGGTTTACTCTCCTAGGAATATACAGAAATTTAGAGATATCTTGGTCAGGTTTGTTAAATCAAATGTAAGAGACAAAATTATAAGAAAACCATGTGAACTGAAGTAGATTAAATGGGGAAGTGAGAGAATATTCTTCTTCCAAGAAATCAGGATCGCTACACTGCAGGAAAGAAAGGAATTTAAACCACTGATACAAAAATTTACGCCAGATGAGATTTGTTAAAAGTGGGGATTTCCTTTCAATTAATTATTTTTATATCACAAGGAAGAAAAGTTATTTCAACTTTGACTGAGATGCACAGCTTGCTGGCATTGCTGTCTAACAAGGAAACAATTTCCAACTTGTCTTTGGAACTGTAGAAAATAGGCTCAACCACAAGCTGAAGATAAGAATGCTGCACTGAGATGTGAAGTAAAATAAATTATGTTGACTTTTGAAAGTTTAGATTTATAGCAAGAAGACAATAATAATAATAATCTAGGTTAAACTATGGCTAAAGAACTATAATGATTAATTTTGAGGGTTTATTGACCGGGGAGGGGATGTAATCATATGGGGAAACACCTTGGGAGATGGGACATAGAGATACTGACTAGGATAGTGATGGCTAACCTTTTCCGGACTGAGTGCCCAAAGCGTGCACCCTCAAACCCCCAAAATGCAATGTGCGTGCAGGCCCCTTGCATGCATGTACCCCCCGCACACACACTACCCCCCCGCGTACATGCGCATCCCCCCACATGCACCCCACACCCATGCATGCGCACATGGCCCCCCTGCATGCACCCCGCCCCGCGCATATGTGGCAGAGACCTGAAGACCAGCTGGCCGGCGGGAGGCGCGCACGCATGCGCGGCGGAGCTAAACTGGGGCGACAGCTCGCGTGCCCATGCATGCCATAGGTTCACCATCGTGGGACTAGGAAATGGTCAGGTAAGAGACAATATAGTTCACAGCTGGATAGCAGGGCAAGAGCCTTAGAAAGCACTCTTCTTAGTTTGTCAAGGTGTAAAGAAGATGGTGGGAGAACTATACTTTCAGACTTGCAAGATTGTTGTCAGCTTTACCACGTAGACCAGACAAGAAACACAATGTATTGTGATCTATTCTCCAAAGCATCTGAGGGCAGGACAAGGAGTAACCTGTGGAAGATTATTAAAGAGGGATCCAACCTAGAATTAAGAATAAACTTCCTGACAGTGAGAACAATCCATCAGTGGAATGGCTTACCTCCGGAAATTGTGGGTGCTCCATCACTTGAGGTTTTCAAGAAAAGATTGGACAACCATTTGTCCAAAATGGTATAGGCCAGGGTCTCCTGCTCGAATAGAAGGTTGGACTAGAACACCTCTAAGGTCCCTTCCAAATGTGTAATTCTATGTTCTACTTAAAAAAAAGAAAGAAAGCTCCCCATAGATAAGTTTACTGATTTATTTATTGGAATCTCAAGCTTGAAAATAAGGAATGTATTATCTATTTAATTTTAGCAATTAAAATAATAAATTGCCCAACTTTGGATGGGAATTGTAGTAAAACTGGGGTGTGTAGCTAACCTCATGTACCCAAAAATATTGGGCATTAAAGTAAGATTTCCCAACCTGATCCTTATTGTAAGTTCTAGGAAATCATGCATTTGAAAAGCATTACACTGGAAAAGTCTATACTGTAGTAAATTATTAGACAGCTGGTAAATTGCTCTTAAATATTTTTGAACACTCTAAATGAATACAGCATGCTGAAAGTGAAAAAAATATGCAAACTCTAGATAACATAAATAGAATGTAATTGATTGATAATACTGACTCTTAATCAGAAGCATTAATCTTAACTGATTTATTGTTGACCCAGCAGAGTACAAGTAAAACTTGATTGTAATATTAACCATGCTGATTATGTCAAAATATACACTCCAGTCAGCACATGCATATTTACAGTTTATGTCCAATACAATTAATTGAGGCCACTACTTTTGACTACGAAGTTTCTATATTAGATTTAATGAGCAGCATCAATCATGCAAACACCAATATTCTGGTGAACATGCCAGAAAAAAAAAGATAAGAAATTCTAAACAGGAGCAGATTCTCAAATAGAAAAAAAAAATGTTAAGTGCTGGGGAACCCCCCCCCCCCCAAAAAAACTTCCTGCATTGTCCAGATATTCAAATGTTTGCTTGTTAATAAAGTGTCTGGCAAATAATGCTGGCATGAATTTTTGACCACAGAAAGTCTTCAACAGCTGAGCTATGTCATATAAGTACTGTGGGGGAGTATGTAAGTAAGACATCTTCCTTAGACTTTGTATTGCTAATTCAATATTAGTCATAAGAAAAATATTTTTTTTAAAAAATGCCTTTTAAGAAGCTACTCATAAATACTGCTCTTTTCCTTGAGCAGTCAACATAACCAATAGTGAGTTCATATTAGGCATAGAAAATAAATAACCACTACAGTATGAACGTTTAGGAAGCTGCTGTTATGCAGTATTTTTAAAAATTGGTATTCCGTCTCCTAGATGTCTTAACTAATTGGGAGGAACTGAAAAATAAAACCACCTATATAGTACAACTTATGCAACAGAGTCCATCAACATTAAGAATTCTTTGAAGGCTATATTGTAATTCGTTAGCAAATTAACTCCTTTTATTCAGCTATTTTACTTTTTTATGAGTTTCCAGTTATAATCCTCTCAAACCTAAGACTTAAATTTACTCAGATGGATTTATAAGAAAAGTTATAAACTCAAATCTAAATTAAGTCTGTGCTCTTGGGAAAAATTATTTTATGTCATTATGCCATAAATGTGCAATTTATTCAAACTGTTCATGATCACAATTAGATAACATGCAGCATTGGTAGCAAGGCTGAACGATTCTTTAAATTCAATCTCTCAAAGAGGTTTTCAAGTGTGGAGAAGTGTGAATGTATATCCAATCTGCCATATCTTAAAGCAGGGGTCAGCAACCCGCGGCTCTGGAGCCGCATGTGGCTCTTTCATCCCTCTGCTGCGGCTCCCTGTCGCCGGTCAGCTCCACAATTGATAGGGCTTTTGGTTAGGACAGGTAGAGGAAAAAGGATGCTGTGCTAGGAGGAGACTCTATGATGGGGGAACTGGACTTCTGGTCGGCAGAGGAAAAAAGGACCTCACGCTAGGAGGAGACTATGGTGGGGGAACCAGACTTCTGGTCAGCTCCAGAATTGAACTGGCAGCTTCCGGTTAGGACCTTTGTGGCTCATTGAGTATTTAAGGTTGCCGACCCCTGTCTTAAAGCAACTTTGTCTTAAGCAGTGGTGGGTTGCTCCTGGTTTGGCCCGGTTCTGTGAACCAGTAACGGCGGTGGCGAGAGGCTCTGCCCACCCACCGGGACGCTTCTGCGCATGCGCAGAAGAGTCGTGTGCGCATGCACTCATGAGCGAACCGGTAGCGACGGGGTTTAGAACCCACTACTGGTCTTAAGGTATTGTGCACAGGTATTACACTCATGCTGCACACCTTCCAAAGAAGAACTTGCAGAGACTGAATCATCTAAAATGCAGCAGAGACTTTATAAACGATATCCAGTACTTACTTCTTTTGTTATAGTATTGACAGGATTCACCAACAACTTAAATGTAAACCATTTCAAAGTTCAGTCTAGGGAAACGGTAGTAGCTAGCAGGATAGGGATGCTGAAAGTTTTCCATCAATAATTGAAGAGGAACCTCAATCAATGACAAGAGATATAACAAGAAAATGAAAAGGTGAATATTCCCATAAAGTCCCCCCAAAGAAGTTCCCAGAGCAGCATACAATTAGTTATTAAACTATTAAAATACAACTATTGCCATAATAAATTAGTTAAAAGAATATAAAGTTTAGAACTTAAACAGCAAAAAATATACTGTAAAGTAAATTGAACAAATATATCTAATTAGTAGAAGGCTTGAACAACTAATAAAACATTTTAGAAATTTCTGAGGCTCCTAGGAATTAATTTTGGAGCATTTTGGAGAAAACTCAACACACAGTTAAGTCTTCGCTATTAATAGAAGTTTCTAACCTGAGATAATGGGATTAGAGCAGTGGTTCCCAACCTTTTTCTGACCATGCCCCACCTAAGCATCTCCAAAATCCTGATGCCGCCCCCCACTCCCCATGACATATAATTCTTACTATTCAAAAAGTGAACTCCTATTCACGCGGAGGAAGCCTAAAAGGCCATTAACTTGGTTTAAACAAGATTCCAATTGCCCCCATTAAAAATCAAATTGCCCCCCTGTGGGGCGTGGGCCCCACGTTGGGACCCACTGGATTAGAGTATACTTGGTTGAAGAACACATCATAAATCTAATACAATGGAAAGAATGAAATACAATCATCTCTCAATATTCTGTACAAAGATAGGGATTTCACTCCATGTTCAAAGAAAGTAGAACTAGAAGCATCAAAAGGAACACATCCATGCACACAGTTATGATGTTGACAATACCAGACCCTCAAATTAATGTAATATTAAAGACATTCAATATTTATTAATCTGTCCAATATATCTGATCTGATCTTGAAAAACAGAATGAAGTCACAGAGTATAAATTTAGTAATGATTTATTTCATTTATCTGCTTGCTGTCTAAATAAATGCATCTTCCAATCCCAACACAGGTGTTAAAGAAAGATAAGCATAAATAACTATATTTTAGAATAATTCCGATGTAACTAATCAAAGGGGAAGTGACTATAAATGTAAGACTAAATTCTGCTCAAGCCCTTAAAATTGAGTATTGGTGAACTATGATTATAGAACATGCATTTCAATTAGAAGTAGATGGAAAATTGTCAACAAAATCCAACATTTACTTCCTTCATAGTTATGTATGAAAATAATTTATAGCAGCTCTTCAGAATTAAATGTTGAATTCATAACTTTCTTTTGAATGGAATAAATTTATTGGTCATTACAACAAGTGATATCTTTCTGAGTTTATACACTCCTAGAAAGTCAGTTCCCAGGATAAAACATATTTTTATTCAAATTGATCTTTTATAATATGATTAGGTCATCCACTTTTAATGCCGATATTTGCAGGATTCTTCAATCCATTAATCTACTGTCCTTTATTGTATATCAAAACTATTTAGTCAAACTAAAATGACTAAATTTAGTCTGATCTTTGTCAACATATGGCAACTGAATGCAAAAAAAGAAAAGAAGAGAAACATTAAAATGTCACCTTTTTTTTTTTGGATCAGAAAGGGGTTCTTTTGGTTTTTTTTCAATAATGTTAGAAACTATCCGAATCAATCTTAGAAAGTATCCTAATCAAAGAAAACTAATCAAAGAGATATTAAATCTCTCAGGCCATCTCTCTTTCTCACTATATCACTGAATGACAACCTACCCTTTTTATTAGTTATGAACATGGGAGAACCAATATTCAACTGGTGAACTGAATTTCTTTTCTTATTGGCTGAAAAGGGCCCTCTTGTCTTTTAGTGTTTATATCTACTTTATGCTGTTCTTGGGAAGGGGGATCATATTGATTTAGCTGCTTGAATTTATTAAGCAGATATCAGAGGTGGTTGAAAGAGGCTCATATGCAGGTTACCAATGGTAGCACTCTGATCCAATGCTGAAGACATCTGTTTGATCAAAGCCATGTGATGAAAAAACAGCTGGAAGAGTGATTATCTTTGATTCAGCAGTTGCATCTCATCTAAGAGTTGAATGTGATGCTATATAACTGGAATGGCTTCCATAATGTAACTTTTTACCTAAAAGCATAAAATGGCACTGATTAGACAGGAAACTGATTTAGAGTTAGGCTGGAGTATTTTTTTAAAATTTACAATGTACAGGAATTTTGCTTCATTAAATTTTAGTGTTCTTGTGCCTCAGTAATCTCCCCAATCGATTACTGCAATGTACTCTACTTGGGGCAGTCCTTGAAGACTATCCAGAAATTGCAAATAGTCCATAATATAGCAGAATCTATGCACATGTTACACCTCTGATCAGTGAGTTGAATGGCTCCCAATATGCTTTCAAATGAAATTCACGGTGCTGGTTGTCACCTAAAATTCTTCAAGGCATGAAGCCATGTTATCTTCTGGACCACCTCTCCCTGGTTGTCCCCACGATGATGTCAGACAGGAGAGGCATACTCCAGGTCTCCTTAACTAAAGAATGGGACTTAGGAAACAGGCCTTTTCTATTGCAATGCCTGCTTTCTAGAACACCATACCTTGAGATTAGTCTTGATCCATAGAGGTGCTTGATATAGCACCTCTATAACTGTCTGGTTTGGTTCTGCAACCCAACAAGACAGACACAGACTTCAGAGGATAATTAGAACTGCAGAAAAAACAATTACTACCAACCTGCCTTCCATTGAGGACCTGTATACTGCACGAGTCAACAAGAGGGCTGTGAAAATATTTACAGACCCCTCACATCCTGGACACAAACTGTTTCAACTCCTACCCTCAAAACGACACTATAGAGCACTGCACACCAGAACAACTAGACACAAGAACAGTTTTTTCCCGAACGCCATCACTCTGCCAAACAAATAATTCCCTCAACACTGTCAAACTATTTACAAAGTCTGCACTACTATTAATCTTCTCACCGTTCCCATCACCCATCTCCTCCCACTAATGACTGAATGACTGTAACTTTGTTGCTTGTATCCTTAC
>QLTV01002116.1:588153-599519 GCA_003457575.1 Thermophis baileyi | reverse complement strand
CTATTCTATTCTATTCTATTCTATTCTATTCTATTTTATTCTATTCTATTCTATTCTATTCTATTCTATTCTATTCTATCTTTCACAAAGCACTGAGACCTGGATGTGCTCCAATCTATGGAGGATCAGGATGTTAGACGGCCTGTGATGTATTGTTCAGATAAATGTGATCACTGTAAGGTTTTTTTATGTTTTGTTGATATCATTTTTTCCAATATTTTAATGTGTGCTTAGTCACCCACAGCTACATTTGCAAAAAAAGAGAAGCCATATATATTGATTAAATAATAAATATTATGTTTTATTTCTCTCATGTACCTCAAATTCCACTGACAGTTGAAGGTGACATAAATACAGACAACTATAGGTAGTTATGATGACAGAAAAATAGCAAAATGTTGGAATGATATCACACAATAAACCCCAACCTTATGTACTCCTATCCCAAAGTCTGACACAGGTAAATAAATTGAGATTGCACCATACCTCGTGACACATACTTCTTAAGAGCCGAGGTGGCGCAGTGGTTAGAGTGCAGTACTGCAGGCTACTTCAGCTGACTGTTCAGCAGTTCAGCGGTTCAAATCTCACCGGCTCAAGGTTGTCTCAGCCTTCCATCCTTCTGAGGTGGGTAAAATGAGGACCCAGATTGTTGGGGGCAATATGCTGACTCTGTGAACCGCTTAGAGAGTGCTGTAAAGCACTGTAAAGCGGTATATAAGTCTAAGTGCTATTGCTATTGCTATAAAATTAATTTGTTGTACTCTCTAACCAGCTATATTAAAAACAACCTTATATTGACAAATCTTCAAAGTGACAAGCATTTTGCCTCCAGAGATGAGGATGGATGTGACTCTGCTGGCATTTCATAAGGCCTCAAGATCTAATTCTATGCCTGGGCCTAAACCCCACAATGGGTGAAGGGATCCATCTCCTAACTGTTTTAGCAGCTAAGGGTTATGATACTTTCCTTGGCTGCTATGTGTTTTAATTTAAACTGTTTCTGTTTTTATTTTAATATTGTTTGCTGCACAGAGTAACTTATTGAGGTGGATGGCTATACAAATTGATTAAATGAACAGATTAAAAAATAATTAATTAATTAAATCCCTTAGCGTTGTTCTTTAGATTAACTTCATTCTTAAAATTAATTCACAGATTTCGTTGTTTGGTCGGCAAAGCCAAAGTGCAAGGATTAATCTGATGTGACTACCTATGAAGAGAATATACAAAAGGCATTAAGGGTTGTTAAATATACCTTTCAACTACCATGTAAAGAAAAAAAAAGAAAGGAAAAAAACAGCTGGACATCATCACTTCCACACCTCTGTCAACATCTATTTCACAGGAGAAGTTTACACAGGCGAGCATTGCTGAATTCAGCAGTAAAAGGTGTCTAACCATACAAATTCTAAACAAATGCATTAAGACAGCTAGTTACCATTTCAGGAAACCATGGGGAAGGAGGAGGGTGAAATGACATGAAAATATTAACATAGCTGATTTTAAGAACTTCCCTACACAAGTCCTTTTTACTGGATCAGAAGGCAGTAATTTCAATTATGATAAAAAGATACAGCTTCTACAGTAACCAATGTTGGACCTGGAAAATGGGGTATGGATTTGAAGCTTAGGAATTATACTAGGAGAAACTGACACTCTGACACTGAAGACTTCTTTGTATAACATTATCAAGATCAGAGGTGGGTTCCTACCGGTTCTAACCGGTTCTTTAGAACCATTAGTAACTCGGTGATGATGCCACGGAGCCGGTTCCGTCGGTGTCTCCGTGGGCGCCGCCATCTTGGATTTTGCGCAGAAGCTATTTTTTGATTGCTGCGTGCACGTACGGCGCGACTCTGAGCAAAGCAGCAGCAAAAGGATCCAGTACCCACCCCTGATCAAGATCTTGCTAAAGTTATTGTATATGTCAATATGAATCTGACATGTACTTAAAGTTTCTCTATAATAAGAACTCTTCCTCCATCACAGACTGCATGCCATTTTATAAGAAGCCATATATAACATTTTAAAGAAATTTCAACTGCAGTTTTACACATACTTTATTTGTTTATTTTATTATTATTATTATTTATAAAATTTATATGCCGCCCAACTCCCGAAGGACTCTGTTTATATCCATTTTATAACCAAATGTGGGCGGCTCCCAAAAGTTAAAACAGCATACAAAATCATATTAATATCCCACTTAGTATCCCACTAACCTGGGAGCAAGATCCACTGAGTAAATTTGTGAATAGATACATATAGGATGTATCTAGATGTATTATAATGAGTTACCTCCCATTGAAAATTCTGCACCTTTAAAAGATGGGAACTTATTCATTAAATAGCTTTTCAGCAATGGGGGTGGACAGGTAATACAGATTAGTAGCAGGATTGATATACAGGTAGTCTTCAACTTACGACCACAATTGAGCCCAAAATTTATGTTGTGAAGTGAGAAATTTGTTAAGTGAGTTTCCCCCCATTTCATGACTTTTCTTGCCACATTTGTTAAGTGAATCACTGCAGTTGTTAAATTAGTAACACAGTTGTTAAATGAATCTGGCTTCCCCATTGACTTTGCTTCTTAGAAGGTTGCAAAAAGTGATCACATGACCCTGGAACATCATCATAAATGTGAGTCAGTTGTCAAGCATCCGAATGTAAATCACGTGACGCAACGGTTATAAATGGAAAAAATGGTCATAAGTCACTTTTTTCCATTGTAACCTCCACTGGTCACTAAGCAAACTGTTGTAAGTTGAGGACTACCTGTATGTAGCTATACTGTAAGTACATATCTACAGAGACAGACCCTGCATAATGTTATCAGATTTCATTTAGTGTCTCCTCCTTCCCAATTACAACTATTTAAATTGCATTAAATATATCATCATCAGTTAAATTAATTGTCATATAATAAGCTTATCTACTGCTTTATATGTTAATTAAAAGTTAAGTAAGACAGTGGATTTAGCTACTAATAGGTACATTAAAAAGTCTTACCAATAAGTTTCTAAATGCTATCCATGAAAGTACTAATACTAATTAATGTAGAATTATCCCCTGCACAGAAATTCTGCATGGCTTTAAAGTAATATTTATTCTAAGGAAATAGAATAATTATCAGGTTCAAAATATATATGCAACATAACAATGTATTCATCTAAGATACTGAAAGCAGAATAGGCTTGTTTTCATGTTATTGTCTTACTAAGATGTAAACGATAAACTTTATATGTATATACTCAACTGATCAGGGGTGGGTTCCTCCCGGTTTGGACCGGTTCGCCAGACCTGGTAGCGGCCCGCTGGTGACATCACAATGACATCACCGAACCGGATCGGTCGGTGCCAGTCCGTGGGCCCGCCATCTTTTTTTAAAAAATTTTTGGAATTTTTTTTGAATATTTTTTTTTAATTCTCCCCCCCTTCTGAGCATGTGCAGAAGCCGAGTGCCGGCACTGTGCATGCGGTTGCCATCTTTTTTTCGGCTTTGTTTTTGTTTTTTTGGATTTTTTGTTACTGCGCACCCAGGTGGTGTGGGAGGGAGCGAAGCAGCAGCGAGGTAAGTTGGAAACCCACCCCTGCAACTGATAAAATTAGTAGTTTGACTGAATAATTTTAGATATTGCACTTAATATCTTTTGTACAATGTACATTGTACAACTGTACAATCAAATTTTTACTCCCTTCTGTTGTTATGACAATTATAGGTCTGCAAAAACCACACAGACATTTATTTAGTGAATATAGAATCATAGCTTTTGAAAGGCCTTTAGAAATAATAAAATCTAAACTCTTATCCAGTGAAGAATCTAGAATAAAAGTTCAGCACCCAGTACAAGTGGCTAGTTGGTTGTAGCTTAAATATTTTCAGCAAAGCAGAATATATCTTCTTCTTCCTGAGGCAGACACTTCTAGAAGCCCATTTAGCCGATGATTAGGGATTAGTTCTTGGGCCTAAGAACTAGCTTTATAAAACTGTCTTATTTTATCTCTGACTCTCTAAGTCTGGGCTCTGAAACCAACATAGAAACACATTATCCAAGCTTATAAGAATGTGAATACCAGTGCACAGGTATTCCTTTACTTACGGCCACAATTGAGCCCAAAATGTCTGTTGTTGAGACATTTGTTAAGTGACTTTTGCCCCATTTTACGACCTTTCTTGCCACAGTTGATAAGTGAATCACTGCAGTTGGTAAGTTAGTAATTGCAATCTGGCTTCCCCATTGACTTTGCTTGTCAGAAGGTCGCAAAAGGTGATCACATGACCTTGGTACACAGCAATGGTCATAAGTATGAACCAGTTGCCAAGCATCTGAATTTTGATCACATGATTATGGGGATGCTATAAAGGTTGTCACATGATTATGGGGATGCTATAAAGGTTGTAACTGTGAAAAACGGTCATAAGTCACTTTTTTCAGTGCCATTGTAACTTTGAACGGTTACTCAATGAACTACTGTAAGTCAAGGACTACCTGCATTGAGAATGAAGGGTCATAGAGAAGATGTAAAAATGCCAAACTGGTTTAAAAAATTAACTTATGTATAGAGGTTAATTTGAAAAAAAAGGCCTACTCAGAAATAAATTCATCATCACAAGTAAGCCATTTTATAGAATAACATCCAGTCTTTACAGACAGCTAACTGGTCCAAGCAAAATGAAGAAATGTAGCTCTTACTGTATTGCAAATACTGTGACTTAATCATATAATGAAGAATGTTACTTCTATTAATTTTGTTTTGAATGAAGTTGATGTGAATAATTGCAGTTTTTGGATTTAAAATATTGCAAATGTTTCATGAAGATATATTTATTTAGTTCAGCGGGACTCTGGACACAAAACTGAATTTCATCACCTGAATTAGAGTAAAAAGTGTGATCAGTCAATTTAGGAATCATGGGTAATATATCTCAATCCTCTAGAATTTTTTTAATTATTTGAGTGCCAGATGAGCAATTTAAAAAGAATTAAAAATAAGAGTGAGGGAGTTAACAAATAATAATCATTATCTCTTCATACTTTTGCTATCTACTCTTTTTACTTTTGCTATCTATTCAAAAGAGATATCAAGATTTCCCCCCCCCCCATTTCTTATTTCTTCAGTAATAAATCATCCAGGACCCAATTTTATATATTTTATTATCAAGAAATGCCATTCAGGTTAAAAAAAATATTTTTATGAACTTTTTTTCTGTCAGTCTCACAAACAAAAAATATTGCATTTCTCAAAATATTCCATTTAACTTAGGTTAAATTGTATTATTTGGAGCACATTCCTGAATTTGTGATATCAAGATAATTAGAAAGATCAAGCCTATTAGAAATTGTAATATTTGATGGTAATTCAAAGTTTGAGACCTTCAACATATTCCCATTTCTGTGACTTCCTATATTTTAGTATTCAATGAAATAATTCAACTTTAAAAAAATAAAAGTGTCCTCATTACTGACTACTTCAATATTTGTTATTTTGAACTGGCAACATGAAGAATTATTGTTGGAACTAGTTGCTCATCATGTTAGATAAACACCACTAAATAAAGGCCAGAGATTTCCAATATTATGCTTCAAATGCTGTGAGAACTTTTATGCCAGTTTGACCTTGTTCCTGAACCCGAAACAGGGGTGGGTTCCTCCCGGTTCGGACTGGATCGCCCGAACCGTTAGTGACCCGCTGGTGATGTCATGGATCCGGTTCGGTTGGTGCCGGTCCGTGGGCGCCGCCATCTTTTTTTGGGAATTTTTAGTGAATTTTTTTTACTGTTTGGAAGGTTTTTCCTGTTCTGCCGCTTGAAAAAGGGCCCTCCCGCCCGCCCCTGCGTTTATACTGACCTTTATTCCTTCGCCCGAAGCACAGCTGATCAGCTCCTCAGCTGTGTTTCCGGCTGATTGAAGCTACTGAGCATGTGCGAAAGCCAAATTGCCCGAGGGAATGCGTGCACGCGCGCGAGCGGAGGGAGCGCGCGCGCGCAAAACATCGCGATGCGAACCGGTGAAGAAGGTAAGTGGAACCCACCCCTGACCCGAAACCTTGTAAAACTTTCTGGAAATTCTAATCTTTGAATGAATCTGGCAAGGATTTGCTATTCGTGGACTTAATTTCTAGACTTGACAGTGACTATGTTAGAATTTGCTTTAACTATTTTTCCTTGGTTTTGTCCTCAACTGTTTAATGATACACCTTACTCAATTATGTGTATCATAGGACAAACTCAAGCCTTTCCTAATATTTAACTGAATATTTATTAGTCTCTCCTAATATTTAACTGAAATCAATTTCCCCACAAGTTGTACCCATGGTGGATTCATACCAGGAATAATGCTCAGATCTTTAAATCTGCTCTGTGATTTTTCCCCCTTTTCTTTATAGGCACATGTCTTTTACTATTTCACTCCTCTTTTAGGACCCATCAACCTAGAACAACTTATATTAACAATTTATATTTATATGTATTATATTTATACCCATCAACCTAGAACAACCTAGAACAATTTTGTATAATGTATATTAAGAAGTTAGATTATACAAATTGAAGGGACAGTTTTATACAAATTTCATCTTTTAAAAATGTTATTTATTCCTCTACTGCTTTTCATCTTTAAAAAAAATCCAAATGCCACTTGGGTATGTGCAAAGGTGAGTTAAACCTACTCAGCTATCCAGTCTTAGTAGTTCATGCTCTTATTCAAATCACATATAAAATCAGTCTTCTTGTGAACAGATCTTGTATTAACTTCAGCAACAGAATGGTAGGAAGGCCTGGCTGTAAAGCAATTCACTATTTACAAAATGGACTAAGGAACAAATGGAGGATTGGCCCAGAAATATCCATGTGTCCATTTACTCTACCGAATTATCTGCCCCAATCAACCTTATCTTACTTATGTGTTCTGTGTCCACAGATTCTAACTCAAACTCCATTCACTATCTCACCTGTAATACAATCTATAACATTCACATCTGTTCATATAAATACTCAAACTAAAAGAATCATGCATACTATGCATGATTCATACATATGCACATACAATGTATGCCTTACATCTTCTATACCAGTGATGGCGAACCTTTTTTGGCTCGCGTGCCAAAAGGGTGTGTGTGCGCGCTAGCGCGCGTGTATGTGCGTACCTACACCCATGCCCTACCCCCCACACATGCGCACAACCCCTGTGCTGCCACCTGCACATGCGCACAACCCCCCCATGCTGCCCCCCCGCGCACTCACTGAAGCTTCCAGACTCCTGAAGCCTGGGGACTGCGAAAAACAGCCAAACGGGCCAACTGGAAGTTCAGAAACGAACTTCCGTTTGGCCCGTTTGGCTGTTTTTCGCCATCCCCAGGGTTCAAGAGGCTTTCCTGAAGCCTGGGGAGAGCAAAAATGGCTGAAAAGAAGGCTGAAAATCAGCAGGCGCACTGGAGCTGACATAGGGCAACGCCTCGTGTGCCCTCAGATATGGCTCCGTGTGCAATCTGTGGCACACGTGCCATAGGTTCGCCATCACCATTCTATACACTCCACCTATTCCATAAACACCCAACAATTATCCAACAATAAAAAATACTTTATTCTGAGCTAAAAACAAAACAGCTGAGTTTCAAACGTTCAGTTGATGGATTTTCAGCAATGTTCCAATGAAACTCAAAATGGAATGAATGTTTTTATTCTAATACAATAAAATTCAAAGCATTTTCATGCTCTGGTCATAATGAACATTCTTATTTTCACTTCAGGGCCATAGGAATAGATAGGGTGGTAGACTAAATTGACTGCTATCTGCCACCACAATGCAGAAAAATTAGACAAAGATACTGGTTTTTAAAGCATTTAAAAATAATTTGATACAGAACAATAAGAACATAACTTACATCTCCCTCAATGTTAAATCAACTTAGATTGGGAAAGAAGTAAGATGATGCCAGAGCAGAAGGTTTAAAAATCTGACCAATTTATAATATAGTTTATCATCCTTTCCTGATTAGAAAAGTTTGCTTTTCTCATGCTGGAAGATTTAATGTTTTACAGAATTCTGGCACAATTTTTTTCCCCTTATGACCACTATTCTAAGTGTGGTAAGACCAAAAGTGGAATATTGTATCCACTTATGGTCAGCATGATAGAGAAAAGATGGTGAGAGACTAGAAAGAGTACAGAATAAGAGCAACAACAATGATTATGGGACTGGAGGCTAAAACCTCTGAAGAATGCTTGCATGAACTGTATATGGCTAGTCTAATGAAACAAAAGGACTAGGGGTGACATGGTAGCAGTCTTCCAATATGGGGCTGCCACAAAGAACAGAAGGTCAACCTATTCTCCAAAGCACCTGAAGGCAGGATAAGAAGTAATGGAAAAATAATCAAGGAGAGATCCAATCAATAAAGAGAAGTTGTGGGTGCTCCATCAATTGAGATTTTTAAGGAGACATTGGATAGCCACTTGTCTGAAATGGTATAGGGTCTCCTGCTAGAACAGGGGGTTGGACTATAATACCTCCATGGTCCCTGTTCTGTTCTGTTCTGTTCTGTTCTGTTCTGTTCTGTTCTGTTCTGTTCTATTCTATTCTATTCTATTCTATTCTATTCTATTCTATTCTATTCTATTCTATTCTATTCTATTCTATTCTATTCTATTCTATTCTATTCTATTCTACTCTACTCTACTCTACTCTACTCTACTCTACTCTATTATTATTATTATTATTTATTAAATTTGTATGCCGCCCAACTCCCGAGGGACTCTACCCTACCCTACCCTACCCTACCCTACCCTACCCTACCCTACCCTACCCTAATTTCAAATGCCTTATTTTTACTACCGGTAGCAAAACATATTTCTTCTATTTCATTCTGAATTGTCAGAGGAATGTGTGCTGCAGTAAGTGCCTAGAATAGAAAACAAAAGAGAAAAAGATACAGATTGAATCCTTAAATCCAATTAAATCTGTTAAGTAATTGAACATTAAATATTTACCATGTGTAAAAAGTTATTTACATTACTTTCAGACCTCTAATTAGCTTTTAGTACCAAAGCAAGAGGAATGTCCTTTGCAAGAAACTTCATTCTCTTCTTGAGTGGTCAAATGAAAGTACTGATTTATCACAGGCTGGTAAATGAAGTCCTCCACAGGAAAATTCCAGTGAGCAAAGGATGAGAGAAAGAAACAGTAAGGCAAATCAATAGTGAGCAAGCAACTAACTTTGAAATGATTGTCAACCAGCATCTTCTTACAGCCCAGCTATCGATTGCCACCTTTGGACAACTAACAGCAATCAGAAATAATAAAGTAAGCAAGCTTAAAAGTCTTCTTTTGACTCTGTTGAGTAACAAATGAATAATAAACAGAGGTTGGCTTTTGGAGACAGTTGCTTAAGTTATTTGTGAAATAAAAAAAATACACTCAACTTTTAAGCAAATTAAATGTCAATCTGATAGATATAAAAAAGAAAAAAAATCACAAAAAACTCCAATTAGGTCAATTTTTGCTCCCCATAATTCTCAATCAAGCTAATGGAATATGATAATCTTCATAGAAAGTAGTAGCACATATTATTTGAGCCAGTTATCCCATTCTGAACTTAGGCAAACTGATTGGTGAGATAGCAATCAGAAAGAGCCATGGTGGCTCAGTGGTTAGAATGCAGTATTGCAGGCTCATTCTGCTGACTGCCGGCTGCCAGCAGTTCAATTCTTACCGGCTCAAGGTTGACTCAGCCTTCCACCCTTCAGAGGTCAGTAAAATGAGGACCCAGATTGTTGGGGGCAATATGCTGACTCTGTAAACCGCTTAGAGAGGGCTGTAAAGCACTGTGAAGAGGTATATAAGTCTAAGTGCTATTGCTATTGCTAACAAGTGGTCAACAAATTGTCCCCTGATAATGTGTTTCCTTTTCTCTTTCAAACAAAATACAAACCCACTTATGTTACTCCAAATGAAAATAATTATCTTTATATTTCCAGTCTTATCTAAGCAAATTTTCCATAACGAGGTGGGAGAAAATGACCTATGCAATTATTAAGGATTCACTTGCTAGCTGTTGATAACTGCAAGAGTTTCTGTATTAACACATAATCTGAGTAAAACATCAGCATTACCTCCAAACTGCATTATTTCCAAAATGTCATGATTATTTCCAGATTAGTAAAATGATGCATACAATCAAGAAAGCTTGGAGGGGGCTAATATCTCCAAAAAAAGTTCATCAACCTTCTGCCTTTTTACCAAAAAAGGGGAAAAAACCCATATAATTATTTTGAGGCCTACTTGACTCAATTCCACATTAACTGTTATCTGTGCTCCTACTGCATCACTTAGCTGTTGCTTATCAACAATAAGAGTGTCTTGATAAGTGTTTTTAAAACATTTTTTTTATTAGTTTATAATATAGCATACAAAGAAAATACAAAGTAAATAGTAGGGAAGTTAGGGAAGAGAAAAGGGAAGAGAAAAGTGGGGGAAAGCAAGGGGGGAACAAAAAGGCATTGACTTCTGACTCCCTTTGGTGCAGAAGGTATTAGCATCAAACCTCAACTTTTTACTTTTACATAATAGTATAAACTATCCTGAGCTTAAATGGACTCCAGAGGATGGTAGAGGACAGGAAGGCCTGGAGGAACGTTGTCCATGGAGTCGCGATGGGTTGGACATGACTTCACAACTAACAACAACAACATAAACTATCCATTTCTATAACAAACTATCTAATCGGTAAAGCCCAAAATCAAAGTTTCATTTTTTCCACCTCAAGCACAAAGTCCAGAAGCGGTTTCCAAGTAGAAATAAAAGTATTTGTATTTTTTTCTCTAATCAAAACAGTCAGTTTAGCCATCTCTGTTAACTCCATCAGTTATCTTGATAAGTGGTTTTGATACTTTTAGTAAAGCAGATGAATCGATCTGATCCAAGTGTGTGAACATCTTGATCAGAGGTGGGTTCCTCCCGGTTTGGACCGGTTCACCCGAACCGGTAGCAATCCACTGGTGATGTCACGGATCCGGTTCGGTCGGTGCCGATACGTGGGCGCCACCATCTTTTTTTTTTTTTTTGAAAATTTTTTTAATTTTATTTGTTTGGGATTTTTTTTCTGGGTTGTTTTTTTTTCTTCTTCTTTTAGTAAAGCAGATGAATCGATCTGATCCAAGTGTGTGAACATCTTGATCAGAGGTGGGTTCCTCCCGGTTTGGACCGGTTCACCCGAACCGGTAGCAATCCACTGGTGATGTCACGGATCCGGTTCGGTCGGTGCCGATACGTGGGCGCCACCATCTTTTTTTTTTTTTTTTTGTTTTTGTTTTTTTTTTTTTTTTTTTTTTTTTTTTTTTTTGGGTTTTTTTTTTTTTTTCTGCT
>QLTV01002116.1:552427-577490 GCA_003457575.1 Thermophis baileyi | reverse complement strand
CGTTGGAATAGAAGCCCTCCAAGTTCCCTTCCAGCTCTGATATGATTTGATATGATATGATATATGATACGATATGAATATTATATTATATTATTATATTATATTATATTATATTATATTATATTATATTATATTATTACATTACATTACATTACATTACATTACATTACATTACATTACATTACATTATATATATCCCAATCTTAAATCATCGCTGCCAAAGATTCTTAGAGTGAACAATTTTCAAAATACCTCGCCATTAGCTGATTAGGAATAGCACTTCAATATCACTTATATACTGCTCCAGCCCTCTCTGCTTTACAGCCCTCTCTGACCGGTTTACAGTGTCACTATATTGCCCCCAACAATCTGAGCCCTCATTTTACTGACCTTGGAAGGATGGGAGGCTGAGTCAACTTTGCCGGTCAGGATTGAACTGCTGGCAGTCGGCAGAGTTAGCCTACAATACTGCATTCTAACCATTGCACCACCACAGCTGTTATGATTTTAGGAGGGGTGTTAGGAGTGTTAGGAGTTGTAGTTCACTAACTTATAGATGGCCATCTGATCTATTCCTGTTTTAACACAATGTTACCAGATTTTAAAGCATTTTTTTGTTATACATGTTAGCAAAGTTTTGCAATTAAGCAATTATAAATGTTAAGAGTACTGCAATTTTTAAAGTATCATTTAATGACATGCCAATTACCCTGTGCTGTCATGATAAAATAAATCCATAATGCACCTGTATAACTAGGAGTAAGATACAAATATGAAGACACTCTAGCAAGAATAAACTTTGTATTAGCTCTAGCAAATTTCAGAATCATCCTAAGGTACAGAAGGTTCAATGAGATAAGTAAACAAGTTAGGAAAACAAAGCTGCATTCTTTTTCCTAGCTCTTAAAGTAGTTCCACTATGGGACACCTGGGCAGGAAGGAGGTGAGCTTAGAATGGGGGAGAAGACAGCAGTAGGATTTGGGGGATTATTTTTCTTTCCAGAGCCTCTGGATTGATCAGGCCCATTTGTTAATGTGATCTTTCTTTGTCTTTTTCCTCCCACCAAACAAAATTTTTACCTGTTGTGCTTTCAAAAAATAGAGCCCCTAGAAGGAGGGAGATGGGTGGTTAAGAAGTCTGATAAAAAATAACTAACTAACTAATTATTCTGCTAATGGACAGAATTCTAATCCCAATTGTGTTCTTTAAAACATTCCACAGAGTTAAAAAAAAAAAAACAAGGTAAGAAAATACATATCTTCTAGAATTCTTATCTAACGTCTTTGCCACATAAGATATGCACAAAATTCAAAAAACAATAGTATTTTTTAAAACACGCCAAAAAAAAAAAAAAAAAAAAACAAGGTAAGAAAATACATATCTTCTAGAATTCTTATCTAACGTCTTTGCCACATAAGATATGAAAAGATATCCTCCTTGTTATTCCACTCTTTCCTATAAAGATATAGTTGAAGAATTTTTAATGATTTTCCCCCCTACATCCCCCTGCTCATTTTTAAGAGTTGGTTCTCACACTGATAGAAAATCCACTAATAGTTTTAAAAATAATGATCTGATCCAAAGTAAGGCCAAAAGAAAATGAACAGAGGTTTTACTGCCATACATGGGAGCAAAATGTGAAAGTAAAGTAGTTGCTGGAAATCTTGTGTTGTAACCAGATGTTTCTTTCTAACAAATGTAACTTATCACAGCTCTGAGATATTTGTTCTTTGGATTAACATTTTCTCTCCAGGTCTCCTAAGAGGGAAAACTGGATGATATTTTCAACCTTCTATCCTTTTGCTGTTTTGTCCCCATACACTAAATTTGGTCCTAAAGTTTTCAGTTATTCTGATAATGGATAGACAGAAAATCAGAGTCCACAATTTTTTTCAGGAATTTCTTTTTGACATTTCACTGCATTGGGTTGGGGGGGGAAAGATGCAGAGTGAGAGAAAGAGAGAAATACACAGACACAATTGGAGAGTGGCATGCAATTGAAATTTTAATAAATTAACTGAATACACTAATAATCAAGCATAAGATTTGCTTGATACTATGAGAAAAGTCTGCTTTCATATTGTTCTTTCATCCTTGTTGTGTAGGTAAAATTAAAATAATTTGGAGTAATATTCTTATACTCCACCAGCATACTTAAAGAAAAGTTTAATAAAGCAAGATAGACATTTGTAAAACTTCCAGTTTCATGTTGTGCCATTTTGCACATAAAAATGCTAACCATATGGAGAAATGTTATTAGATATTGTTGAAGTTATATTACTCCTAGCTTCTATTCAAATGTTCACAAAAGGCCACCTGGTTGCTCAACCTGTTATTAGCTACATCATTGTAACAGGGGAAGCAATTCCATAAGAAGATTAGATATTAATTTAAAGAACCTTAGTGTAACTGAATAAGCTTGAGCCTGAAGACATACAAATGCAAAATCCACTTGCATTATTTCATAAGCAATGAAAAACCTCAGAGTTTTCCAGAACTGCTAAAACACTTTCCATTGTACATAAGTCTATTTCACAGACATATCAAATCTGGTTATTTTTTAATAGAAACAGCCTTGCTTACTTTAAATCATAGTGCAATAAATACTTATAGCACTTATGCATAAAATTGTTACTAGTGACAGTAAAAGATGAGAAGAATACTGAAGTCTCTTATCTCCAACAAATATGTAACAAAATTTAAATTCAATCTTATTCAAAATCATTTACCTCTTACTATTGCTCAGAAGCATACCGTCCATCAGTTCAGAATACAGATAACCTCTTAAACTGAATAAAAAATTACTCTGTCTCTTTTGACTGAATGCTAATTTTCAGTGTTCTTTTTTTAACAGAAGAAATCTGTTGGCCATTTTATTTAGATCACTATGTAGTAGTAGTATATTAACTGATCATCTTACAACCATATCAAATAAAATAAAATAAGCAAAATAAAAGTAAAATACAGCATCTAATTCCAGGGTAAAATGTGTAAAAGAAAAATAGAATGATGAAATACTGTACATATTTGGTAAATACAAAGAAAGAGCATTCAAATCACCTTTATATTATACCCTGATCTATTCAATATTATGGGTTCTCAGCTTAACTGCCCTATCTATAAACTTAGCAGTTCTGCTCCCAATACATATGTTAGATTCAGATCCCAATGGGCTGTTCTTTCAAGTGGGAATATTAAATATCTAAGCCTAAAAGGGACATAGGGGTGATAGTCAAACAATACCTTCAATGGCTGGCGCACTGCATATACATGTCCTCTCATGATATGACAGGTGATGGAAGCATTCATAGAATCCAACAATCCAAATCCAAGCCTATTGGAAGAATAGGCTCTTCCTAGAAATTGCATCCCTCATTGACATGTATTTTTTCAGTTGGGAAAATGGGCTATTATTTTTAGTCAATCAATTTAAAGATGTAGAAGAAGAACAAGCTGACCTGGAAGGTGGAGTTAAACAAGTCATAAGTTTGGAGTCACTGTGTTGCCACAGAGAACCAAGTCTAGCCCCATGAATTCTGTTGAGCTTTATCTAGCACCAATTTAGCTTGTTACTGTTTAATGGACTAGATTCTTGTGTATAAGTAACACTAATAAACTCTTCCGTGCTTTGAACTCAACAAATGTTCCTGATTATTTGTGCCTAATGAAAGATCTATTTTTGTCAATAACTCTATGTGCATTTGGACACTGAAATCTAATACTTTCTCTTTAAAAATTTCCTTTGTCTGGGAGGCAGTTGAGAATAAATATTGGGTGGAAAACCCATGCTACTGTATATAAGGTAACTTTGGTAAGTTGGCTTACTCAGAATATGGGCTGAGCCATAATTATCTATTCAACTAAATACTGTATATTTTAAAGTAACCTATCAGTGTTCATTGAATGAATCACTATAGTAAACTTCATTGAACTAATTAGGTAATAATGTTTAAATTTTAAATTGTAGACACAATATCTGAAACATATATGTGTTAATCTCTATCATGTGTTCAAGCAACCCTAAGAGAAGAAAATGAACTTTATTTTAATTAAACTTGAAAGTTGCAGTTAATCTGTATAATGTAAATTTTTATTTTGTCAGCTTTTAAATTGCTCCTGCAGATCTTCCACAAGAAAATTTTTAAAAGCATATAATTCATTTCTTTAAGTTTATTTCCAATAACCAGTACAGTCCTTTCTGGTTGCAAGATGATATTTTATATAGCAAGCACTGCAAAATTAAATGTCATTTCCATTAAATTGGAACTATGAAGAGAAAACTATACCAGCTCTGTTACAGATTAACACACAGGATTCCAAATAATAAACAATAGTAACTACTAAACATTACACACATAACCAATTTCATAAATAGACTAGTGGCATTTCTGTGCATGCTTGCACATTTAACAGAAACACTCATATCAAAATAATTTCACCTACTAGCCAAGAATTTGTGAATGTGATTGAGATAAAAGAATATATTGAATTAAGCCACTCTCTCTCTCTCTCTCTCTGTGTGTGTCTGTGTCTGTGTCTCTGTGTGTAGGTAGCTACCTAAATAGGTATCAGATTTCACCTTTTATCTTACTCCCTTACCTCTTCTACTCCAAACTGGAATATATTCTGATGGCTTCATAATATGTTTTTCAATATGTTCCTAGTCAGATGTGCAATTACACATACATTGGTTGACTGAAAATTAATGCATACAATCTTTATAATTTAATTAAAAGAGGGAATTTTAAAAAAATGAAACAGGAAAACTATCCTTAATTTGAGATCATTTGTTACCTGAATTGATTTTTTTATATAATCACTGCCATTTGCTACACACTTCTTCCAACAATGGACAAACTTGTTAAGAATGCCACACTATTCTGACAATTTTCCACCTACTCATTTGATCAAAGAACTACACATAAGGGTTTTCCTTCAATGTTTTGAAAAATCAGAAGTCACATGGCAGATCTATACTATATAGTGGATAGGGTAAGAATATAAGATCCAACTTCAAAATTGCCTTTTGGGTGGCTGGTGAGATGTAAGGTCTAGTGTTGTCATGTTGCAGCAAAATTTCCTTCTGTTTCTGAACTTTATTAAATCATTATTTCAAGGTTTTGAGTTTTGAAAAGTAGTACTTGAGTTGACAGATATGCCAGGTTCAGAGAAATCCATGTGAATAACATGAACTGCATCCCAAGAAACTGTAATCATAGTCCAAGCCAAGGTTTTGAGGGGGTTTTTTTTCATTGCAGGTGGCTTTGTAATAATATTCCACGGACAGCTGCTTCATTTCTGGGTCATAAAGATGAGTCCATGTTTCACTGGCTATCATAATACTGTAAAGAAATATTTCACTTAATTCTCATAGCATGACATCTGCTGACAAGTTTCAATTCTTGAAACTTTCATCTCAGCTCTCTGCAAGAAGCACAGTTTACACAAATCTTCAAATATTAAAGAATATAAGTAGAAGTAGTCCTTGACTTATGACCACAATTGAACCCAAAATTTATGTTGCTAAGTGAAACGTTTGTTAAGTGAGTTTTACCCTATTTTACAAACTTTATTGCCACTGTTGTTAAATGAATCACTGCCATTGTTAAGGTCGTAATACGGTTGTTAAGTGAATCTTGCTTCCCCATTGACTTTGCTTGTCAGAAGGTGGCAAAAAGTGATCACATGACCCCGGGACACTGCAACTGTCGTAAATATCAGTTAGTTGCCAAGCGTGCAAATTTTGATCATGTGACCATGAGGATGCTGCAACAATTGTAGGTGTGAAAAATAGTCATAACTCACTTTTTTCAGTGCCGTTGTAACTTCGAACTAAATGAATGGTTGTAAGTCGAGGGCTACCTGTGGAACTCCAAGCTTGGCAGTCATTTTCTTTTAATTTGATCAATCAATCAGAATAGAGCTGGAAGGAGCCTTGGATGTCATGCCCCCATCGGAGCCTGAATCTGTGGGGGAAGATGAGCTGGAACAGGAGCCGACAGAGATATTACAAGTCATTCTATTACAAGTCATTCTTTTTATTCTTGATCATAGAAATCCATTTTTCCCAGTTCACAATCTTGCACAGTCATTTAATTATCATAAATAATCTGCATTCAGGACTGATTTTAAACTGGAGTGTCTCTTTCAGTTGGCAAAGATTCAATCATATCTGTTGCCTAAATGTATTGATCAATCCTTGTTGCAGGTTTCCATTTTAGAACAATAGCAACACAACCTTTCTTCACAGTGACTTCAGATGAAAGTGAAATAAGATACTAAAAAATACATTCTATTGGGAATCTATTTGAGGCATTATGTATCATTCAACCCTCATACTGAGCTGAGCATATCTATAAAACAGGTCAATAGCTAAATAGTCCTATTTAACACATGGACCTTAATAGCTATTATTCAGGGCTCAAATTACAGGAATTTTTGAGACGTCCCTCTCTTGGGTCCTTTTTAGAAAGACAGTGTATTTCCTTGTTCACAACTCCTTAATGTGGATTTTACCTTTACCTATCCACCTTAAAAGATATTTTAAATTAGCGTTGTCTTTTGTCAAGCCATGAAACTGGCATACATCTTTATTTCCGTTTATCCATCTCTCTATCTCTCCATTTATCCACCCATACACCTACTGTATATACCAGAACAATGGGTGTTCCTTAATGCTCAAGGTTCTTAAAGTCATTGAAACAGTTTGGATTCAGGCAGCACCTAAATTGAGATATATATGTACATATCAGGAGTGGGTTCCAACTTACCTTGCTGCCGGTTTGCTCCCTCCTGCGCCGCGTGGGCGCGCTGCGCGGGCGCGCGCGTGCTTTGTGCCCGCGTGCATGCGCAGTAACAAAAAATCCAAAAAAAATAATTTTAAAAAAAGCCAAAAACAAGATGGCAACCACATGTACAGTGCCGGAACTCGGCTTCTGCGCATGCTCAGAAGGAAAAAAAAATTTAAAAAATTTAAAAAAAAATCAAAAAAATTTAAAAAAAAAGATGGCGGTGCCCACGGACCGGCACCGACCGAACCGGGTCAGTGACGTCATTGTGATGTCACCAGCGGGTCACTACCGGTTCAGGAGAACCAGTCCGAACCGGGAGGAACCCACCCCTGGTACATATACAGACATACATGTATGTATGTATGTATGTGTATTGTATGTGTATTTGTATACACACAAACACACACACACACACACACACACACACACACACACACAAAGTTGTTTCGCATTTCTCTCACTATGCTCAAAATACATATTTTGGAAAGAGAAAAAATTCTTTCATTCAGCTTCAAAAATATTAGAATATAATACTTTGCTCATCAATACAATGCAACACAAATTACAAGACCTTTATAAAGATGAATATTAATACATAATTGATACTGCTATATTATTGAGCCTAGAAGATGCAGCTTTCCTCTCAGAAAAACTCAGCAACCAATGTCATAACTCTTGGCAATTTATCATATTTTTTAAAATTTTTTATAAAATAAAGCATTACAGTGTCAAATGTAGTCCTGTAAAATAAAATATTAATTATCTCATAGTGACATCACACCAGATATAAAAAATCCTATCTTTATTTTTATCTGGTTCTGAAGTGATCTCTCATTATAATAAAAAATAAAATAAAATTAATGAACTTATTTTGGGATGGTAAATTCCTTAGATTCTTTAAAACTCTTTAGCATCATTAGCGCATCCTTATTTTAATCTTGACTAATTATTTTATCACCTTTGCACCAATCTAAAACAATTCTGGCTTTGTTACACGTACTTAAAACTTTTGGCTATCACCCTATCAATCTTTACATTCACACCACATATACCATTTTAGAATGTATTTATTCCTTTCTGCTTCTTTTTAAAGTCAATATACAACCAGGCAACATGCACATACCTTGGGTCCATCTCAGGGGTGGGTTCTAAATTTTTTACTACCGGTTCTGTGGGCATGGCTTGATGATCATGTGATGGTGGGCATGGCTTCATGATCATGTGACTGGGTGGGCGTGGCTTCGTGGTCATGTGACTCAGTGAGCATGGCTTGGTTGTCATGTGACTGGGTGGTCATATGACTGGGTGGGCGTGTCTTGGTGGTCATGTGACTGGGTGAGGGTAGCTGGGCGATCATGTGACTGGGTGGGTGTGGCTGGTTGGTCATGTGACTGGGTGGGCATGGCCAACTTGATGTCACTCACGTCAAGCGTTAGGGTTAGGGTGCCTGGCCTCTCCTTGCCTCAAAGGCCTCAACGAGATACAATTTCCCTGTCTATTTATTTACTACTACTGAACATCCAAAATATACTATTTAATCCTATGTTCATCGTGACGTCACCAGCCGGTTGCTACCGGTTCGGGAGAACTGGTCCGAACTGGGAGGAACCCACCTCTGGTGGTGGTGGGGGTCAAGGGGGGTTTCTAACTTACCTCGTTGCTGGTTCACTTCCTCCCGCGCCGTGTGGCCGCGCCTCGTGGGCGGTGCATGCGCAGTGCAAAAAATAAATAAATAAATAAATAAAATTTAAAACGCCAAAAACAAGATGGCGACGCATGCGCAGTGCCGGAAACTCGGCTTCTGCGCATGCACAGAAGAATTTAAAAAAAAAAATTCAAAAAAATTCAAAAAAAAGATCCGACCGAACCGGATCCGTGACATCATCGTGACGTCATCAGCGGGTCGCTACCGGTTTGGGAGAATCGGTCCAAACCGGGAGAAACCCACCTCTGGTCCATCTGCTTTTGTTGCATTTTGAAATGTTCTCTAAAGGTTTCTGCTCTGGGATATTCAAAAGCACTGTGTTCTCTTTGGGGCATGTTAAGCCATTTCAAAGCATTCCAAAGCAGATAAGAAGACATTATGACCTTGAAAGGGATTTGCTTTGTTTTGTCTTGTTTTTGCTTTTTTTGCTTTTTTTGCTAAAGGCATGTATCTCTTATTGGAATTAAAATGCCTATTAGTAAACTCATTTTAATATTACAAGAACTGTACCATTATAGATTTGATGCTACAGTCAATGGCAGTGGTGTCAAACTCAATTTCATTAAGGGCCGCATTAGGATTGTGTTTGACCTCGAGGGCCGGGGTGGGCATGGCCAGCTTGACGTCACTCGTGTCAGGGGCGCCTGTGGTGGCCTGAGCGCTCTGCCAGCGAAAACGGGTCCCGAACTCCATTTTTGGCTGTGATGGCTTCCTGCAACCCTCTGCAAGTGAAAATGGAGCTCGGGAGGGCTGCGCGCAGCCCTTGCGAGCTCCGTTTTTGTTGGCAGAGGCACCGCGAGCCAGTCCTTTACTGTTTCCAGGACGGCCCTGTGGGCCAGATCTAAGCACCCCATGGGCCAGATTCGGCCTGCGGGCCTTGAGTTTGACACCCCTGGTCAATGGTCTCAAAATCCTTCTTAATATTGTTTTTTTCTCCCTACAGTAAGGAACTTCTTCCCTCACCCTGTTTCTTGCCTCCCACCATTAGCACTTTCCTTTCTGTTAAATGTCTGGTGCTAAAGACTTATTTCACCTTGATTTAATTTGTAGATTTAAACAGATTTACAAACATTTTTTTTTAAAGTACAGTCTTCCTAATTCTCTGTTTGGGCCTGGCATACAAAGGACAAACTTCCAACAGAAAATAAGCTGTTTTTTCTCCCTGCTAAAATATCTAAAGCAGTAACAAATTTTATTGCTTGGCTTATGCAACCTGGTCGGAGGCCAAAGCTGATCTGAATACATAATTCACACATATACATTGCTTTTAAATAGCCAGAACAGAATTTTGATTTAAAAGTCTTTAGAAGCTGATACATGATTCAGAAGGATAATAATTAAAACATACATAAAATAATATCTATATACTAGATTAGCCAATTTAAACTGGAAAAATGTAAGCGTTTACAGTAAGTTCTAAATAATGTCTCACTGTATCAAAAGTACATTATCAAGGTGATAGTATGTGTTAAGCCTTCTAATATCTTCATGTAACATTTGTTCATCCATCAGTTAAAAATGCTCCTAGTTTCATTACAAAAAAAGTAAATGATTACTCATCCTAATTAGGTGGCACTTACATTGTTAATACCCGTGTTTCCCTGAAAATAAGACCCTGTCTTATATTGTTTTGAACCCTGAAATAAGTGCTTGGCCTTATTGCCATGCACTCAAAAGCCCGATTGGGCTTATTATCAGGGGATGTCTTATTTTGGGGAAAACAGGGTAGTAACATAGAAAACTGATGGCAGAAAAAGACTTGATGGTCATTGAGTCTACCTTTTGAGATTTTGTAATTATTATTATTATTTTAATTTTTGTAGGATGATGGACAAGCCCTATGTAGCGGGATTGAGACCTCCTTTTTTTATGGCGATCCCTCTATTTTGTTTGCCTTCACATGCCTGGCCACGCTGTTTACTCATTTTGCAATACTTTAATCTGCTTTGAGCAGACCTAAATCCTTTTCTTCTGCTGTTCTGTTCTTCTTTTGAAATCTCCAATCTATTATTTTAATTATTTTCATTGGTGATGGGTGTTTTTTTTTTAAAAAAAAATGTCTCACTTGTAGAGAGAATATAAATTATTGATTAGCCAAAAGCAGTTCTCTAGCCACTTACATGCAATCCTATGCACGCTTATTCAGAAAGAAGTCTCAGTGAGCCTAACAAATAGTGAGCCTAACAAATAAAATCTGGAGTGTATAAGACTGCAGCCTGAGTCAACGGACTGCTATTTACTCAGTAGCATGATTATTGTAATAGCTTCTAACCACCATCCAAAAGTGAAGGCATGACAAAGAAATGTGATAATTCAATCCTAAAATGTATATTGCCTTGAACAGTTTCTGGAGACATATAATAAGAAATACTGGGAAAAGCAGCTTATAGGTTTTGATGACAAAATGTATCGAATACTGGGGAGTATTTTGGAAAATATATCTTATCAGACAAGTTATTACAGTTGAATGAATATTGTGTGGAAATGCTAATGATAAAATTGGTCTACTATTTGCAAGGAAGAACTACTGAAATTGTTCTCTGTCTAATATGAGCTAAAATTCCTGTATGACTTGTTCTTTCAGTTTGCTTTATGGCACAAAAACATAAGAATATATGTATAATGAGATATGCCAAAGAAATGGCACATTTTACTGATTTGAAGCATTGCATTATAGCTTATATGACTGTTCTACTCTTTTTTTCCCCTTTCCAATTTGTTCTATTAAAGGTTATTACGGAAGGAAAATATCACAAGGCAAAGCAAGGCAAAAGAAACAGACATTATTCTCAAAGATCCATCCTGATACATTGTTTTCCATCTATCTGTCTATAGAAAGACCTGCATATGTATTAGAGCAGGGATTTCCAACCTTGGCAACTTTAAGCCTGGAGGACTTCAACTCCCAGAATTCCCCAGCCAGCAAAGCTGGCTGGGGAATTCTGGGAGTTGAAGTCCTCCAGGCTTAAAGTTGCCAAGGTTGGAGACCCCTGTATTAGAGAACAAACAAAAGTATACAATATCACCAAGAGAGTAAAATGGAAATGGTCTGGTCACACAGGAAGAAGAACTGATGGCAGGTGGACCGTCAGTCATAGAATGGACCCCACTTGATAAAAAGCATCCACGAAAGAGACCCAAAACAAGATGGATCGACAACATCAGCAAGTACTGCGGGCCCAATTGGCAAAAGAAAGCTCAGGACCATATAGGTTGGAAACATGTGGAAGAGGCCTTCATCCTGCAGTGGATAGACTGGCTAAAATGATGATGATGATGATATTATTTTCCATCTGCTAATTCTACCAACAGGAACAGCCCTATCATAAGCCATTTATTCATTTATGACATTTCTAGGGCTGCTTACTCATACAATTCCATATTACTCAACTAGTTTCATCCAAAGACTTTTTATTACAATATCACAATGTGTTTCTTGAATAAGCAGTAGTAGTCTTGTCCACAGACAACCATAAATCATTAATCATGATCGCAAACATGTACATACATCAGGCTAAACCAAAGCCAAACAAACTACAACAAAACTATTGTTTGTGATGACATATGAACCTATTTATATTAGCAATAGCAATAGCACTTAGACTTATATACCGCTTTACAGTGCTTTACAGCCCTCTCTAAGCGGTTTACAGAGTCAGCATATTGCTTCCAACAATCGGTCCTCATTTTATTGACCTTGGCAGGATGGAAGCCTCAGTAACCTTGAGCCTGGTGAGATTTGACTGCCAAATTGCAGCCGGCAGTCAGCAGAAGTAGCCTGCAGTACTGCACTCTAACCACTGTGCCACCGTGGCTTATACTTAACAAAATCCTTTGTTTTATTTTTGTTTCTCATTGAAAAGACTGAAAGTCAATTAAAGATTGTACAGGATACAGAAATAATAAAGGAACAGGAAAATTATTAACATTTCAGATGTTCACATCACCCTCCATTCTACATACATTCTACCAGATTGATAATCATTTCACATAACCTATTCAATGCCACTAAATGAATATTGTAATTCACTTAGACTGGCATTTATTCCAGGTGGTCAAAGACTATTCAAAATTATTTAGTTTTTGAATAAAGTATTCCAAACAAATATATCTCATTTTATGCATCTAGTCAAAACATGAAGCTATCTTATTGCATGAATATATTTTGGTCATTTTAAATTCTCAATCTTAAATTTTTATAGAGTCTAACAATGACAAATGATGCTTCCTTTGCTGTAAATTCCATTACATGCATTTTAAATTTATACATATCACACACTCGGTGGCATTTTAGGCATAATAAATCATAGTGAATTTTATACCTTAAGAATAAATTTATTGTAAGATGTGGTCATGAGGAAGCAAGCAAGAATAATTGTATATGTATCAGTGGTGGGATTTAAATTTTTTTACTACCGGTTCTGTGGCCGTGGCTTGGTGGGCGTGGCAGGGGAAGGATACTGTAAAATCTCCATTCCCAGCCCACTCCAGGGGAAGATACTGCAAAATCCCCATTTCCTCCCGATCAGCTGGGACTCAGGAGGCAGAGAATAGATGGGGGTTAGTCAAAGGTGGTATTTACCAGTTCTCCAAACTACTCAAAATTTCCGCTACCGGTTCTCCAGAACTGGTCAGAACCTGCTGAAACCCACCTCTGATATGTATGTATGTACATATGTATGTATGCATGTATGCCAGTGGTGGGTTGCTCCTGGTTTGGACCAGTTCTTAGAGCCGGTAGCGGCAGCGGCGGGAGGCTCTGCCCACCTACGCAGGACGCTTCTGCGCGCACGCGAACCGGTAGTAAAGGGTTTTAGAACCCACTACTGATGTATGCATGTATGCAATGCATGTATGTATCTATACTATTATTTTTTGAAGTTCCCACATTCCTGTCTTAAGGTACTCTGTTCCAAAAGTTGAAATATCCCTGACTATTAAGTGTACAAACCTTTTTTCTCTATTGAACACCACCTTTTGATGCCAAGAATTAGTCTTAGTACCATTATTAGATAAGAATTGAACATTTGCATTACAGACACATCTTCCTAGACAGGCACAGGATATTTGCGATTGGTTTATTACACTTAGATTTGTATAATGGAGTCATAGTTTTGCAATTAGATTTTGAAGCACGTGGTTTAGTTTTAATGACAGCATGTAAGTTATAAAAATACATGGGGTGATGTTAGGTTTTATTATAATCTTACTTTTATGATAATCAGCACGTTTGGAATTTTGAAAGCTTTTTAATGGGCATACTCACAAAACAGCTATCATAATAGGTACGTCCATTCGCAAAGAATAAAACTACCAAAAGCAAACTAATGGAATTGCTCATGCCTTTTAACTTCATGGCTTACTTCTCTTTTTTTTTCTAGACACTTTATAAAATACAACAATGGACATATATGCACCCTCACTACTATCATTTTTACTTCCTAAGAATGCTTGTAGAAAATGTACAACACCCCAAAGCAATCCTGGAAGTACAGATTATTGTTGAGGCTGATACTTTGCTTTTCAGTTTACAAGTTTTCTATTTCATTTTTTTTAATTACAAGTATCAAAATGAGTAACGAAAGGATCTGGTGAGAATTGAGTCAAGCAGACAGAATGGTGAAATGCCTGCAAGCAAATTGGTACCTCAGAATAGAAACCCAGGTACTAAAACATCCTCAGCTATACAGAACTGAAAATCACTGCTATGCAAGTTACAAATTTTTCTGCAGCTTCTATTTCTTTTCCATTCCTTTAATGCCAGGCGATCGCCCTCATTCCGATCAAACTTTTAGTTTATCTTGAAAACAGGTGGGAAAAGGCCTCTCTTTCCATTTCATGGGAAACATACGGATTGCATGCAAACTGAATCTTTTTTCCAATCTGGAAGACTCAAAATATAATTAGCAAGACAGTATGGCATTGTGTCTTATGCCACAAAAAGAAATAGTGACAAGTCACTACCAATAACAGGAAATAGGCATTTGTTGTTCTCTTCTAAACATCTGTTGAACAAAACATAATTTGCTCAGTTATTCACACTATACATCCTATGATTCAATTAAGCATTATTCTCAGTGCAAATGCATTCTGTTTTAAAAGTCTGTTATTCAAAATAGATTATTCTAAACATTCCAAATTATTTCCAGAATCTCCAGTTACCTTCAAGATTCTGAACTGCTCAATAAATATGGAATTGGTTACACATTATCAGAAAATAATTACTTATAGCATTTTTCAGAATATTAAAGCACTTAAACCCCCCCACACAAAACATATGCTGTTTTACTTAATTTTGATCAACTTAAACATAAAAATGCTTATATGCTTGCAAGTCAGTTTAGCACACCATATGGTTTAATTACTCTGTTAGTACAATGCTGTAAAGTTAATAGCAATAATGTTGCTAAGACATCAGAATGAATGTCTCCATTACAATATTTGACTGAGGATATTTGTTTCATACCCGATGACTGTGAGGTCAGAGCAATCATTTTCTGCTTGGGTTGCATTACTGCTATGGTACTACCGGTAGTTAGCAGATGTTCTCTCTGAACAAGTAACTATGTACCATACTGGTTACTAAGATAAAAATCAGTAGAGCAAGGGAGCTGCAGTCTAGTAACTTAAGTTTTGTCTTTAAACGGTTTCATTTTTCCTAAATTCTTTGAGAATTTTTGTTTATTATATTTGTAAAATATTTTAGGCCAGTTTAGTGATGCTGGGCATCTCTAGCTGATATATAGTAGAACGTTATCTCCAAGAGTGGGCTTCAAAAATTTTAGCAAGGGGTTCTCTGCCCGGTTGCTGGGGTGGGCGTGGCCTAGTCAGCCTCCTGCACCACGGCGGGGGGGAGGGCGTTTTTGCCCTCTCTGGGCTCCGGAGGCTTTCCTCGAGCCTCCGGGAGGGTGAAAACGGCCTCCCCAGACTCCGGAGGCCCTCTGGAGGCCGGAAACAGGCCCATTTCCGGCCTTCCCGAACTTCCAGTAGGCCCGTTTTTCGCCCTCCCCGAGCCTCCCCACGTGCCCTGCACTTACCTGGCATCCAAAATGGGCCACGTGGAGACTCCTGGGAGGGGAGGGGAGGGGTGAGCGGGACCAGCCAGGAGTGGGATTTGGGGGTTCTCCCAAACCCCTGTGAACCCCCAGCAGCCCACCCCTAGTTATCTCTGCATGCATGCATGCATATATACTTAGGTGATAAGAGTTGCCACAGCTTTTCTTATACAATGCAATTTAAAGCTTCAGTAATTTGTTTATTTTCCTGTCCCTCTGTTCTTTAGTACAGGTATATTACACTAACTTTTTCAGTGTTTATAGGCAATCTTTCTGTCTCTTCTCCCACAGCTTTACATAGTTAAATGGATATTTCACCCATGCATGGTGCTTTTTTTACACCTGGTTATAACTTGCCTTCCAAGGGAGTCAGGTACCAAATACATTCTTTACAAGTGTTTCTATCATTCTGAAATCCCATTTGGAAAAAGTTTTTGGTAGAGTTTTGACTTAATATAGCTTAATTCTATTGCTTTTATGTAGTCTTCCTTTAGCTGTAAATTTCCTGTGATTTCCCTTATTTTTTCAAAATATCTCTCATTTGCCTTTTCTAGTTATTTTCCTCTATTTCTGAATTTACTTCATTGAAATACATTTCCTTGTAATTTCTTGCTTGATGTTCAAAATCTAATTCAATTATCATATATCTTTCATATAACAGGTATGATATTCTCCATCTCCAAGGCTGTTATTCTCCATTTTTCCAATTTGTTCCCAAAAATACTTGGATCTTTTCCTATTTGGAAATTTGGATATACCTTTATTCCATTTAATTTTCAGTGTCTCTTACATCTTCTTACCCCTACCGAGGCTCTCTTTTGCACAACATTAAGCATAATGAATCTGTTCTTTATGTGGATCACATATTCTGACTACACGTTCCTGAGGTGGTATCTTGCTGGTATATCCATTCTCTTTAGTTTAGCAAGCATGTTTGATACCCATTATTTATCAAGTCTTCCACAACCTCAATCTGCAAGTGTCCAGCCTGACAAAATTGTACTTCTCCATCTTTTTTTTTCAATCATGTATTTTTTAAAATAAATTCTGAAGCTGTCTGTCCAATAATATCCCTGTCTATCGTCTACGTATGTTTGAAGCAGTTGTTGACAAGTTATGTGTTCTTAGATCTTACTCTTCTTGTGTATTTTGAAATTTTGCCTTCTATTTACTTTCCGAAGAGCCGAGGTGGCGCAGTGGTTAGAGTGCAGCACTGCAGGCTACTTCAGCTGACTGCTAGCTGCAGTTCGGCAGTTCAAATCTCACCAGGCTCAAGGTTGACTCAGCCTTCCATCCTTCCGAGGTGGGTAAAATGAGGACCCAGATTGTTGGGGGCAACATGCTGACTCTGTGAACCGCTTAGAGAGGGCTGTAAAGCACTATGAAGCGGTATATAAGTCTAAGTGCTATTGCTATTGCTATGTTATGGTGTTCTATTATATGCCTACCAAATAACAATTACTTTTGGGGAAACTCTCAAAATAAGTTCTCACAGAAAAAAAAAATTACAGAGTAGAGAGTATCCCTATTTTTCTTGAATCTGTATCAGTTCTCTCACTCATTATACTACCAACAAATTTTAAAATAAGTTAAATAATTAATCTGTTGTTTAGTTTTAACTATGTCAATTACTCTATGTGTTTTGTGTCAGAAATAATACTTATTAAGTATACCATCAACCTAGCAAAGAGAAAAAAAAAGAAAGGAATAAGTTAAAGTATCAAAGGAGGGATTTATAAATCTTAGAACAGTTTCCATGGAAGCAAGAATGATTGTATAATGAACCAAACTATCAGTCTTAAGTGTTTGCTTTTTTATAAATGGGGGTGGATATGATTAATTCATATATGTGCCATTCATGCACACACAACATTAAATGCCATCTGGTATGACTGCTTAGCTTCTCATCGCACTCTTAAATAAGAGGGGAAAATACTATGTTGTCTATATAATTTTCTCTTCTGTGTCAGTAGTTACTTATAGGTCTCATAATTGACATAGGAAAGGGGTTTTTTTTTCCTTCAAAAAAGGGATGATGCATCTCTTAAACACACATCTTATCTCTACTTTTTTAAAAAATAAAAACAATCATAGTATTTTTTTCCTCCAAGAGCCTAACAATGATTTACAAATTTACACTGCACACAGCTGGATCAAGAAGACTCACCAAAGAGTAAAGAAATGGGGGGAGATTTTCACATCAAATTCTTTATCCTGAGCAGTAAGATTTTCCCCCCTGTCCTCACATTCCAAAATATACAGTAAACCAGTCACTTGAAATATGCATTGCTCTGAAGGAAATGGTAAGTTTACTCAATCTTCTCACCTAGAAGTCCACCACCCACTGGTAGAATATAGAATACTGAATGACAACCATGAATCAGTATATTTTCACTAACTATATGTAATTTCATGCCAGTATGATTGTATGGATGGAGATGTATCAAAGATGGAGAATATATCAGAATCAGAGCAGGCAAAAAGTTCGCTCATCAAATTCATACAGCCTATAGAAAACAATACCTTCAAAAAAGACAAAAGAGGAAGCAAGAAAATACATTATGCACAACAACAAATGGATTTACTGAACAATATATAGTCCCTATGTGTGAACTGGGTTATGTAACAGATTCAGATGGAAAAGTCAGGAAATTGAGAAAAGTGTAAAAATGGGAGTGGCTGAACCTTGATGGACTGCTTGTTGGAAAGAGTAAAAATGTCTGCAAACTATAGACTTTTAGAGCCAATACACAGAACAAGGACCATGCATAGTGGCCATCTTGAATCAATTCTTCCGGAACTCAAACCTAGCCTAATTTAGGGTTAGATTGATAGTGATACACCCAGGTATGTGACTTGTGTCAGCAAGTAGAGCTTTTAATTCAGAAGATGAGCAGCAATAGGTATATCTCTGCACAGAGTCACTATGAATAGGGCAGTTATATAAATTTGTTTAGTAAATAAATTTGTTTCTACATGTCTGAGACTTGAATAAAAAAAAACACAGGATGTTCATGGAGGCCCTCAGGGTGACAATTCCAACTTACTAAGTCTGAGGTAAATAAAACTGATGTCATCAACCCACTACCTACTTAATCATCAGAATTCACTTTTACAAATTAAAATGTCATATATGCCACTTATTATCTTACTTCTTCTTCTCAACTTTCTTCCTACTGCAAAATAAATCTTTTTTTTTATTATTATTATTCATTAATTCCACTGTGCACATACATGAGGTAACCTGTTTGTAGATCAGTAGTTTCACATAACATTCACAAACCGCCAAGAATTACCTTAAGGTAAGATGGGCGGCCTATACATTTTTCAATAAATAAATAAATAACAAAAAGGACAACCTTTTTCTATTGTGCCGTAAAAGATGCAAGGATTTATTTTATCTATTTATAAAATTTATTTGCCGCCCATCTCACCACAAGGAGATTCTTGGCGGAAGTCGATAGTGGTGGAGCACATTGGGGGGACACACTCATTTTTTATTTTAAAAGCCATTTCGAGGAGTATTCCATTATATTGCTTCATACTGTTCTATTTAGGAAATAGACAACAACACCTATTGTTTCTTGGTCAACTAGAAAAGCTAAACTGGGTCTGTTTACGCTTGGTAAGGGACCATAAGAAAATCTCAGAGGTATTGATATATGTCTGTAATTTAAAAAAAGAAAAGAAAAGAAAAAAGAAACACCCTAACCTTTTATACCATTGTCAAGAAAACCTCAGGGCCTGTGCATAGAGTCACCAGAAGTCATGCTTGACTTACAGGAAGCTTTCTCTTTTTTTTCATATACTACTTTACACTTAACCAATCTGCCCTTTTCTACGTTGATTTTAAATTGCAGGCTATCCTATGAAAGACATTCTTGGTAATAAAATAAATGAATCTGGGGATATAGCTTGTCGGGGCCTTTCCTTCATCCTCTGGAAGAATGTGACAGTTGGAAGACATAGTGTCATCATCTGCACAAACTTGTGTTAAATACCAGTTAAAGGCAGCGGTTCTCAACCTGTGGATCGTGACCCCTTTGGGGGTCGAACGACTCTTTCACAGGGGTCACCTAAGCGTGCGCTAGCCTGCCATCTTGGTGCCACGCCCCCTTTGTCACCTCATCGCGCGTGGGGAGGGGGCCGAAAACAAGATGGCGATGCATGTGCAGTGCCGGAAACTCGGCTTCTGCACATGTGCAGAAGAAAAAAAAATTCCAAAAAAAATATGGCGGCGTCCACGGACTGGCACCGACCAAACCGGCTCCGTGATGTCACCGTGATGTCACCAGCGGGTCGCTACCTGTTCGGGTGAACCGGTCCGAACCGGGAGGAACCCACCTCTGAATGTAGGTAATAAATAGGAATGGAGGCACTGCCTTTTTCCATATAGAGAGTCTCAGCACAATTGTCCTTTGTGATCCCTTACGGATTAATACAGTATATATTTCTCCCACTTGCTTTAAAAAGGATTACCTTTGCCCTTCCTTTATCCTTCCTCATTATCCACTTGCAAAGGAAGCCACAAATAGTGTTTTCCTTCCTTATTCCTCCATGAAAAATAGGGCCTACTTTTGAGAAGGCATGTATAATGTTGCAGTTTTATTTATTTGTTCATCAGTCATAAGAAATTTATATGCTTTTCATCAAGCAAGTCTGTTTAGCAGAAGTTAACATTTTCTAGAACCGAAAACACCACTTTGAAATACCACTTACAAAGCTCCTTGTAACTTGAAATGTTGCTTCTTTTAAGTCTGCAAAATAGGCTGAGAAATGTAAAGGATCAATTAGACACACAGTTATTTGAAGCCACTATCCATTTCACACTTACAGAGAAATAAGCTAATTGAACTCAGTGTGGGTTATTTTTCAGTAAACAGGACTGCTGGCAAAAATCATCCAATGAGCTCTCCTCTGTTATTTATGACCAACTTTATTTAGTCATTTGCATTATACCCATAGAAGTGCAGGGAGAACATAAATTTTGCAAAAGAGCTGAAGCTCATTCAAAAAAAAAAATCTACATGGGTTTTACTAATTCTTTCCACTATCATGAAAGAAAGGCTACAAACATTCAGATGAATGTGAATAGAAGCAGGAAATCATAATCCTTGTTCACATCAAGTGGACACTCAGAATTTTGCAACTATCACACGGCTCTCCTGGCAAATCTATCTTTATATTTTGCTCTTTGTAACAGGATTTTAAAATTTCCATAAGGAGACTGGCAGTTGATTTATTCTAAATGCTACTATCCAACAAGATGCAGTTCAATGGTGAGAAACAAAGACTTAGACAGGAAAAATCAAATGCACAGGTATAGAATAGGTGGTACCTAGCTCAACAGTAGTAACTGTGAGAGGGATCTAGGAGTCCTAGTGAACCACCACTAAAGTATGAGCCAGCAATGTGTTGCCAAACAAAGCAATGCAGTCCTAGACTGGATCAATAGAGGGTTAGCATCTAGATGAGAAGTGATAATACAACTCTAAGAGCTGTGGTGGCGCAGTGGTTAGAATGCAGTACTGCAGGCTACTTCTGCTGCCTGCCGGCTGCCTGCAATTTGGCAGTTTGAATGTCACCAGGCTCAAGATGGACTCAGACTTCCATCTTTCCAAGGTCAGTACAATGAGAACCCAGATTGTTGGGGGAAAGAGACTGACTCTGTAAACTGCTTAGAGAGGGCTGTAAAGCACTGTGAAGCGGTATATAAGTCTAAATGTTATTGTTATTGCTATACTGCACTAGTGAGGCCACACATGAAATATTATGTTCTGTTCTAATCGCTACAATCCTGCCCCCCCAAAAAAGATGCTGGGACCCTAGAAAGTGTGCAGAAAAGAGCAATAAAGATGATAAGGAGTCTGGAGACTAAACTGTAGGATAAATGATTAAGGGAACTATGTGTGCCTGGCCAAACAGAGAGAAGGATTAGGGGCAGGGGTGGCTTCTACTTACCTTCCCCACTGGTTCACATCGTGATGGAAGTGCACATTTTGTGCGTGAGCGGAGCAAGCGCGCACGCACGCGTCCACTCGTGCAATTTTGCTTCAGCGCATGCTCAGTAGTTGAAAATCAGCCCGAAACACAGCTGAGGAGCTGATCAGCTGGGCTTCAGAAGAAGGAATAAAAGTCAGTATAAACCCGGGGACGGGAGGGAGGGCACACTTTCAAGCAGCAGAACAGGAAAAAACTTCCCAAAAGTAAAAAATTCAAAAAAAATTAAAAAAAAAAGATGGTGGCATCCACGGACCAGCACCGACCGATCCAGTTCAGTGACGTCCCCAGTGGGTCGCTACCGGTTCAGGGAACCGGTCCAAACTGGGAGGAACCCACCTCTGATTAGGGGTGACATGATAGCTGTTTTCTGGTACTTGAGCTGTCACAGGGAGGAAGGGGTCGAGTTATTCTCCAAAGCACCTGAGGGCAGGACAAGAAGCAACTTGGATCTAAGGAGAAATTTCCTGACAGTGAGAACAATTAATCAATGGAACAGCTTGCCTTCTGGAATTGTGTGTGCTCTATCATTGGAGTTCTTTAAGAAAAGATTGGACATTCATTTGTCACAAATGGTATAGGATCTCCTGCTTGATGAGGGGGGGGTTGGACTAGAAGACCTCCAAGGTTTCTTTCAGCCCTAGTAGTAAATACTACTGAACTCAGTAGGATTTATTTCTGAGCAATCAAAGAAAGATCGATGAAACATCTCTTTTCCACTATACAAAAAGGATTCCAAATGACCTTTCACCAGAAAATAAAATGATTGTTACAGCAGCAAAAGAAGACTTTGAACTTGATCCTTGGAATAGCAAAAATAAACTCATGAAAAAGAAATCTGTTCTACATTTATATGGCAGTAAGAGGAAAATCAATCTATTCATTTAAAAAACCAATTCTTTCCCTGGTTTGTGTACATGTGCTCTGAAAATAATATGGGAATAGAAAAAAACACCTTGGCTAACACATAAATGTGGAAGATATTAATTCTGTCTCATAAAACAGCTTCTATTGGGATTAGAAACATTGTTTTTAAATACCCATTTTGGTACACTATGGTATTGTGTCAAATTGTTGGGGAGAATATCTGTGATAAAATGGTTTTGTCTAGATTGATGTTTTTAGTTCCACACTATACTGGTTTTTACAACTGATGCATCATTTAAACAGTGGCAAAAGGAAACACCATTGTATGGTGAGGGGAAAAAAGAGGAGTTAAACATAAGATGTTAAAAGATGCAAAGGAAAAAAGGAAAAGTGGGTTTACCTGATTTGAAATTATATTTTGCAGCTTGCTAATTAGTTTGGATAAAAGAGTGGGTGTTGCTGAGAAATAGAGTTAAAAAACCTTAGACCTAATATTTGGGTGAGATGGATATTTGTGGTATAATAAAGTCAAGGTTAATGTATATTTTAAAAATCACTACGTTAGACATGCCATATTGAGAATATGGAATAAATAAATGTTTTCAGGTTGTACCTGAAAACATTGCGGAAAACATTTCAGTACAAAAAGCAAGAAATAAGACGACAAACAAAAATGGCCCACATACTATGAAATACTAGAATTCTCTCAAGGAAAATTTATATACTAGTAATACTCCAGTATAATATACTATACTAGTGGTATAATATACTAGTGTTCCAATATTTGAGGGGCTGCCAGAGGAGGGGGTCAAGCTATTTTCCAAAGCACCTGAAGGCCAGACAAGGAATAATGGATGGAAACCGATCAAGGAGAGATTCAACCTGAAAATAAGGAGAAACCAATGGAACAGCTTGTCTTCAGAAGTTGTGGGAGCTTCATCACGGGAAGCTTTCAAGAGACTGGACTGCCATCTGTCAAAAATTGTGTAGGGTCTACTTGGACCGGGGGGGCGGGCAGGTGTTGGACTAGATGACCTACAAGGTCTCTTCCAACTCTGTTAATTTGTATCTGTATCTCTTGTGTTTCTTTGATTGCTTGTAATCTTCAGTTGGGCTGAATCAACATATCTCAAGTAGGCTAAACTTACAGATAAATTAACTTGCAGAATGTGCCCAAAATTCAGGACCCATGCTTTCATGGGATTGAAATTTGGCAAAGCTATGGACACTTTAATCCTGCTACACTGTCACAGTCACACGTTCATCACTTCCAAGAATGTCTGCCAACTTGCTACAAAGAAAGTCAGTGGGAAAGCCATCAGGAAGTTAGAAGGCGCTCAGGCTCCCACTGTTTTTTTGGGGAGAGGTTTGCCTATCCCTGGTCATACTGATACTCTGTTTAGTAAAGAAAGAACGATCTCTGAAGTAATGATCCAACAGTTCACAGGTTATCTAGTACAAAGTAAAATCAAGAGAACACCTGATGGCAGAGGGACATAGTTGGTCAATGTTTTTCCTATTTACAGTTATCAAAAAGATTCAAAGTAGATAAAATAATTTATGGTATTGAATATTCTGAATTGTAAATGGAATTCTATACAAACAATGAGCATATAACTGTGGATTTCTTGAAATTTGAAACAGATTGAACAATGGGAAAATATGTGGTTGAAAGGATTGCAAATTACACTATGTTATAATCTTAAACATCATTTATAAAATGGTATATGACAAATTATCTAGAATGTATATCTGCACTTCAAATCTATATTGGAAATGTGGACAAGGTAAATCATTTTATCATGCTTGGTGGCCATGCAAAAAAACCCCCTAGATTTTGAGTTTTTTGCACTGATTTTGCACTGATTTAAGGGATTTAAAAGATTAATATGCAATTGAAACTAAACTTTTCCTCTTGGAAATGATAACAGCTGGAAAAAAGTCATAACTCGTTTTTTACATAACCACAGTGAGTTTATTGTAGACACAATGATGGAAATATTTGGCAATAGCTACAACAGAGGAATGTTGATAGAACTTGATAAATGACCAAATTGACCTGTTTGATTAGGGGGAAAAACAATATCTGCATTTATTGCTGACAGGTAACCCACTACAGATTTTTGCATAAAACAGAAAAAAATTAACATATGATGTATGGTTTTGAGTAGATAGGTTATAGAAAGCGGCGAATCATGATGTAATTTTAGAGAAAGAAGTAAAATTACAATTGTACTTATAACTGCTGTAAAGAAGATTAGAAGCCATTTTTATATTATATATATATATAATCCACTACAGATTTTTGCATAAAACAGAAAAAAATTAACATATGATGTATGGTTTTGAGTAGATAGGTTATAGAAAGCGGCGAATCATGATGTAATTTTAGAGAAAGAAGTAAAATTACAATTGTACTTATAACTGCTGTAAAGAAGATTAGAAGCCATTTTTATATTATATATATTTCATTTCTTTTTCTTTCTCTTTCCCAAAAGTGGTTTTCAAAAAGGCAACTGGACTTTTCTTTGTTTTTTCCATGAAGCTGTTTTTCTGAAGAAACTTCTTGGATGAAAAGGGAAAGGTCTTCAAGAAAAAAAAACAAAGAAAGTCCAGTTGCCTTTTGGAAAAGGATGATGGCATC
>QLTV01002116.1:535402-549164 GCA_003457575.1 Thermophis baileyi | reverse complement strand
GAGGCCACACCCAGTACCTTCCAGGAGCTTCCATGCTCGAGCCCCGGAGCGGCAGCAGCCCTGTCTGCACAGGCCGCTGCCTCACCACCAACTGAATTGCGCAGGTCTAGTAGGGCTCCAAAACGCCCCGCCTACCTGCGTGATTACGTATGCTGGACAGCTCCATCCAGGAGGGGAGGGGTGTTATGTTCTAACTGTTTCAACTGTGTTGCATGGTTCCAACCAGGTCCAGCGTTTGAGCGGGAAAAAGCTCAAACGCTATTGGCTGGTCTGTCTGACAGCTCCCTATAAAAGGGCAAGCTGTCAGACTGCTCTTTGCTGGTTGCTTACACAAGAGCTGAAATAAAGAGCTGCTTTGGAAGTCTGTCTCCTGTCATCTCTACCCACTATCTAACAGTATACATACAAAATATATATTAAAACTACACACAGGGACACAAAATTTTAATATACTTTGAATATATTGTCTTTTCTTTTTCTTTTACCTTTTTTCTTTTTTTTACTTGAGTTTTGTGTTTTATTTCTCTTTTAAACAATGATAGATGGCACCAAGATATAACACTTCTAGTTCTCTCTGCTACCATCTTGTGGTTATCCAAATTAATGTATCATATATCCAATAACTCTAGTTTCCCATCCAAGCCTTAATAAAGCTTAGTGTTTATTTTTTCTGTTTTATTTCAAGCAGCCAATGTCAGCTTGGTACTGCCATCTGCTATGAACTCTGAGGGCAAACAGTAGGGCTGTGCAAATATTCAAAGAAATATTTTGCTTTGATCAAAGTTTGACTGAAGCCTGATGTGAAGCTGTTTCACAAAGCAAGATGGCTACGTGGTTTCTAAGATCAAAGCAAAATATCTGCAGTGTTACACTTTGTTCTGATTCACAACGCTTTTGACCAAGCCTATGAAGGCTGCATTGCATCTGCTACAGACTGCTCACCAATGGCTCTGGTAACATCTGTGGAGGACACACAAGCTTGCAAACTATGTCAGAAACCTATCTTCATTTTTCCCCCACATGCCTTTACCAAACCCAAAGGCAGTGTTAAGTAAGAGAGAGAAGGAAGCTTCAGTGTTTCTCTGAAATAATCCCAATTGCTTCCTTACTTCACAAAAAGAATCAAGTTGAATCTTGTTGAAACAATCTAGATTTCCTTACAGAGTCATCATAAATAAGTGCAATATATATATATTCATAAATAAATACATTATGTATACACTATGTGTTAGAGAGTGGGAACGACCACAGGAGACTGACTTCAGAACAACTCTTTTTATTAGCTCAACTCAAGACAACCAGCAAATCACGGTCTGACAGCTAGCTCTTTTATAGAGGGCTGTCAGACACAACAACCAATAGCGTTTGAGCATTCAAACACTGGACCTGAGTGGAAACATACAGTTCAGTTAAGGTTCAACTGAAACATAGCAAATCAGGGTTCATTCAGAGTTCAGCTAAGCATAACAATTTAGAGTTCATTTAGAGGTCAGTCAGAACACAACACTATGTTTCCTATTTTGAAGTACCTCAGGAATCTGAAATACATTTATATATTTGTTAGTTGTCTATCCTGACTTTCCTTCAGTTGCTCAAGGCAGTGTATACTGTAGAGCAGGGGTGTCAAACTCAAGGCCCGAGGGCCGGATACGACCCGCGGGGTACTTAGATCTGGCCCATGGGGTCACCCTGGAAACAGCGAAGAACCGGCCTGTGGTACTTCTGCCAGTGAAAACGGGCTCTCGAGCTCCGTTTTCGGCTGCCATGGCCTCCTGCAACCCTCTGCCAGTAAAAACGGAGCTCAGGAGGGCCGCACACTGGCAGAGGGTTGCAGGAGGCCGTGGCAGTTGAAAACGGAGCTTAGGAACCCGTTTTCACTAGCAGAGCGCTCGGGCCACCCCAGGTGCCCCCAACAGGAGTGATGTCAAGCTGGCCACGCCCCCTGGCCACACCCACCCTGGCCCCATGAGGTAAACACAACCCTGATGCGACCCTCAATGAAATCGAGTTTGACACCCCTGCTGAGAGCATTCTCTCATTTATTTTGTTTCTCACAATCACTAATATGTAAGGTTAGTTGGGGTAAGAGGGAATGACTGGCCCCAAGTGACCTAGCTGATTTCTGTGGCCAAGGATAAGACTTGAAAGTTAGTTTTCCCAATGCTAGTCTAACATTATTACCGCCACCTCATTTATTTTTATTTTATTTATTTTATTTTGCAAAATTTGTATGCCACCCAACTCCCGAAGGACTCTGGGCGGCTCACAGTATATATAAAAGAAGACAACAATAGAAACATATATTAAAAAAAACAATTTAAAAATACATCAATATTAAAATAAAACATTCACACAATATACATGGGCCAATCAGTCAATTATTGGCCCCAGGCCTGCCGGAAAAGCCAGGTCTTAACAGCTTTACAGAAAGCCAGTAAGGTGGGGGTAGTACGGATCTCGGGGGGAAGTTGGTTCCACAGAGTCGGAGCGGCTACAGAGAAGGCCCTCCCCCGTGGGCCCGCCAGCCGACACTGTCTGGCTGATGGGACCTGAAGAAGGCCAGCCCTGTGCGACCTCACTGGTCATTGGGAGGAGTGTGGCAGAAGGCCACATTCCGTTTTTATTAAAAACATATCCAATGCATTACTTTAGAAAATAAAATTTTAAAAGGCAATAACCTGGGGCTAAGTTAACCAGCAGATTAACACAATTTCCTCAGAAGGTTTGTACTCACTTAACCTTGCACTCAAGCAAAGAGTCAAGTCTTCAAGGTCTATTTAGAGAACAGATAGTACAGGGCAATTCAAGCCTCTGGAGAATATTATTCTAGAAGGCAGGTACCATGACACCAACAGCACCTTGCCAAGGTTACGGTAAGCAGTGCAATTGATATACAGTAGATGTACAGTATTGTGGTCCACCCATCATTCAGCTCATACTGAATTCTCAATTAAGTGCAGCTTCTAATGTAAAGCACTAGTCCATGAGCAAGGTGACTAAAGTATGAATGAAGATTTCTTGTCCAGGAAAGAGCAAAACTGGTGTATGAGTCAGAGTAAAAGTCATACAGGCCACAGCCACCATCTTCCCTTTGAAGAGTCAGGGGGACTCCAAAATGATGGACTGCAATCCCATTCAGAACTAAATGAGAAAAATCCATAGTGCAAGTTCCAGGGGAATACATAGCCCTTCTCTCTTCCCAGGGATGAGTTTAAATCTGTTCTTCTCATCCAGATTTCAACAGCCTTCAGTCACTGAAAGAGGACCAAAAGGGCTGACACGTTTTTACACCTATGAAACCGAATAGTGAGAATAGAAAATTATTGCTTTGTTTCTGAATATGTCACACTGCTTACACCCATAATGGAATAAGAAGAAAGAAAGCTTCAACTATTCTATAACTATTATGTTGCTGTGAAGATCATAAAATTCTTGAAAGCAAAGAGAGTGTAAAATTAATTCTTTTGCAAGCATTTCCTTTTCACAAGGCCTAACTTATATATGCAGACATTCTAAAGAGATATTTCACAAGGCTTTCGAATCATAAAAGTCAAAACCACATCACTAATCAATTTCTTTCTAATAGCTTTCTGGAAAAATTAAATTATTAAATGACTACATACAGATAAATTACAGGATGATATTTGATATCTAAATTTGTTTATAAGGCAGGTATTATTTCATAAAATGAAAATGGAAGCTAAAGAGAACAAATAAGTTGAAAGGAATATTTTCAAATTTAAGCATTTATTTACTTTAAGATGAAAATGGAGATAACAAAACATTTTTAAATGAAACCTATACAGCTCATGTATATAAAATAATCATTTCAATTAGAATAGCAAAAAGTCTAATCCATTCCTATGCTCTAAACTGCATTATCTATGAAATGCAAATGACAGTGAAAAGGCATCTTGACTTTAACCTGACATCTTAAGCTAAGTGTGTAAAGTAGCGTAACTACAGGAACGTTTTACAAGGATTAATCCTTCCCATCAGAGTCTCACCTGAGCAAAGATAAGTACCTATCTATGTTATGTGAAAAGAGTTTAACTAGACTAAAGTTCATGTGCTTTACTTATGCACATATTTGTTTAGAAGACAGATGTTAATGAACCTCTCATGGAACTTAAATGTTCCAAGAACACTTGTCAGTCAGTTTTAAGTGAGCTGAATTCTTGATATAGTTGGCAACGGAGACTCTTGGTGAGCATCTGTCATCTTTGTTGCAATATATATGGGCTTTTAAAATAAAAATAAAATCAATTGCATTCCTCTCCAAAACCAATCTGTGTACTATCTGCTTATTAAAATTTTAAATGCACTCAAGGTTGATTTAGAAAAAAGAAAGAAGAGGACATCTGCAAGAAATAGATTTCCTTGCCTTCTCAATTAATTGGTGTTTTAATAAAGATAGGTATTTATCTCTGAGCTAATTTAGCAGTGATAGTTTACAAAGTATCTTAATATAGTATATCCATAACTATTTCACTTACATTCTCAATTTATTTAGAAGTTCACTTACAGTTCCTTAAATAAGGAAGTTTAATTTAAACTTAAGAATACAGAAACTGATCTTCGAGTATGATTCACTTGTATAAGTTTAGGACTAAAATGATCTTTAGAGGTATAGGGGAAAAAAGACTTGTTACATCAGTCACTATAGGCAAAATGTTGGAATTGCAGGCTGGAAAAAAAATCCAATAATTTTATTCCTGGAATTACTTTTTATAGGACGGTTTTGTGCTTGTAAGTACAGAATATTTATACCTCTGTCACCCAATCGTACATAAAATCATAGGATTGGAAGAGAGATTGGAACAATTCTAGTTCAAGCTGCATCCCAGAGAAATGATTGTCCAACCTTTTCTTGAAAACCTCTAGCCATGGAGCATCCACAACTCCAGGAGGCAAGCTGTTCCATTGGTTCACTGCTATCACTTTCAGGAAATTTCTCCTCGGTTCCAGATAGTATTTCTCTTTAACAAGTTTCCACTCGTTCTTCTTATCCAGTCCTCTGATACTTTGGAGAAAAAGTTGACTCCCACATCTCTGTGACTGCCCCTCAAGAACTCAAAGATAGCTGTCATGTCATCTCTAATCCTTCTCTTAGACTAGACATACCAAGTTGCCCTAACTATTCATCATATGATTTAGTCTTCAGAACCATGATCATCTTTGCTGGTCTTCTCTGCATTCTTTCTATGGTCTCAGCATCTTTTTTGTATCGTGGTGACCAGAACCTCATGCAGTACTCCAAGTGTGGCTTCACTAGTAACACAGCATAGAGCATATTATCACTTCACGTGATCTTGATGCTCTCCCTCTGTTGATGCAGCCAAGGACTGAATTGGCCTTCTTACCCAGCTGCAGCATCCTGCTGGCTCACGCTTAAGTGTAGTCTACTAGGACATGTAGACCCCTCTCAGTTATTGACCCATGTACTATATATTCTATTCCTGTGCTTTTGGTTTTGCCTGTCTAAGTGCAGGACCTTACTTTTCTCACCAGTGAACTGCATCATGTTGGATAGGGCCTATTTCACTAATCTGTCAAGATCCTTCTGCATCTTGAGTCTAACTTCCAAATTGTTAGCACTTCCCCTCAGCTTTGTGTCGTCTGCAGATTGGATAAGTTCCTCTTCTATCACCTCATCTAGGTCATTTATGAAGCTATTGAAGAACACTGGAGCCAAGGCAGAACCTTGAGGTACCACATTGCATGCTTCTCTCCAAGTAGATGTAGTTCCATTGAAAGGCTAAACGATTTACATGATTTAGCACTGTTTAGTTAATAAAGTAGGCCATGATTTTCATGATGCAGTTTGGCAGAATAAAAATCTGATAAATTGCATTGCTAATATTTATGTGTCAATGCAAATATAAACTCTATTGAACTTAACAGGCTTATACTCTGAAATTTGGTTCTGGAATTGCAATCTTTAACACTTTTACTTATTACTTATTTATTAGATTTAATGGTGAATTGTATTCCAAAATAAAAACCTGGTAAATGGCAAGGTCCATTGTATTTGAGGAAAAAATCATGTTAGGATGCAACTCTTTCTAGAAATGTTAACCTCTGACCTAGAGGATTTTCTTTTATTAGCCCAATCCAAAAGCAAACAAGAATCGTTTTTGCAATTCAATGGCAAAGCAAAACAATATCTGCATATATTCACAATACTTTTTCAGACACGACGTTTCAATGGATATGTAGATATGCAGTTTCTGTTGTATGAGTTTTTGTTTATATTTATGCTTGGATAGTAGATTACATATTGCCCTATAATCAACTATTTTGTTTTTTCAGATTTCAGTATTAGTTTGACTGATAGGTCTTTTTTTGTTAAGATCATTATTTTCAAAATAATGTTTTTAATTAAAATGTATTCTTTTTAAAACCACTAAAAAGAACAAAAATGTCAAAAATATGTATGTTTCATAATGCCGTTCTTTTCTATTATTATAAACTGATCACTATATTTTTAATTATGTACAATAAGTCATATTCAAAATAGATTGAAAAGGAAAAGTGTATCTGAAAAGTAATATATACACAATAGCAACATTGTAATTGTGCAAAGGGACATAATGATATATATGATATATAATGCAAATTTTATTAAAGGATAATGCTGGTAATTTTTCAGAAGGAAACATTTATACTGTATATTGTATCCGGCTACATGCTGTGTCAATAACAAAGAGTTAAGTCTAGCCCCTTCCTCATTATTTCCATTAGCAACATGAACTCTTGCAGAAATATAATCAACTGTATTTCTTTTACAAACTTCCTTCTGATATTGGTTGCATTTTGGGTACAAACATAATCCATAGATTTATCTAGTTGGAATTAATTGAAATAAATCCTGGGAGGGACATTTTTGCTTCTTCTCCAATGGGGACACAAGGACATTAGAAACATTCTCTTCTATTTTTACATTAGGTGCACTTTAGCAATCTTTATATCATGATACAAACCATTCTGAAACAAGCCAGGTTTGTATCCAATACAAAGAAATTTGTCTGATTCAAATAAACTGTAATCAAAATTTTCTGCACTTTGTGGGATCTGCATGAAATGGCATGTTGTAGATCAAAGAAAATAGAAATGATAGCTTCTGAACTCTTCATTATAACCGTGTGATAGGGAAAGATGAGAAAGGAGACACTAGCCTGGGATTTAACTAGGCTCATTCTTATTCTGATGCATTACAGTTCATCCAAACCTCCAATGGTAGCCATCATTTCAGCAGAAATATTATATTCCTGGGGTAACAATTACATTAAACCTGTCTTTAAAACAGGATGCTTGGGGAGCTGTTTCAGCATTTTTAAAATCAAAACACAAAGTTGTGTGCAAAACATGGGAAGAATATACATCCTTTTCATCCTTATTTATTTAAATATTTAAAAGATTTATATATATCTACATAATTGCAATTCCGGATGGCATATGTCAAGTAAAATCTGGAAAAGAATAATAAATGAAAGTGGGGGAAAAAATAAACTGAAGAAATGGAATCCATAATCAACATATAATACAACATTATGCTAAGGTTAAACTCACACACACACTACCTCTCAGAAAACAGGCTCATCTATTGTCCTGCCCTAAAACTAGGGGAAAAGTCCCATTTTAAAAAGCTTTCTGGAAAATTAGAAAGGGTCATTTTTTTTTGAAGGGGGGGAGGAAGTAAGATTGTTCTAAAGAGCAGATGCTTATATAATCTGAGATAGATGACAGGTTTAAAATTTGTACAACAACATTCTCTTACGTACTGCATTTAAGCTACTATTTTAATATGACTCTTAATGCAAAAACATGCAAGATAATTTCTATAACACAAAATACAAACCGTATAAATTCTAATGGAGAATTGTCTTCAGCATTTACCCACCTTCCTTAATGTGTAAATAATCAATATCTACAGTATATTGTAGATAGTACAATATTTAATTTTTATAAATGAATTTATGTGTACTAAAACCAATATCTAGAATTCTGAAAATTGCCTGTTCTACAACAAAGAAGTTGTGAGAATAGGTTAAAGTTTTTACTAATTGGATAAACAGTTTATTTTTCAATTGTTCAGATGGATATAAGTATCTTAGTCAACAACTGTGTTGTGAATAAAGTGTCAGTGTGTTATATAATTACACATAGCACGTATTCCTAAAAGATTACTTCAATTAAACTCACATCATTCTTTTGGAACATTAGTCTTTTAGTGGAAAACATTTAATTCACTGTACAATCAACACCTCTCCTTTAGTTTCAAAGTCCCACATTAACCACTTGCTCCTACAATTTGGAAACCATAAATTCTTCCACTCTACTCTGGTAACTGCAAAATATATATTTATTATTATCTGTTTTCTATACAGGATGGTAAAAACAATTAAAAGGCCAATTAAAAAACACATATCCAGATAAATATTAAAAAGAAACTAAAGTAGCAAAATGCAAAATATAAATTTTAAAACAACGATAAATTAAGATGTGCTTGCACAATGTTCTAAGCTGAAATGGCTAATTTTACATTTCGAAACTCAAAACAAAACATCCCATGTCCTCCAAATTCAGGACAAGACATGATGCTATTCGTCATGTTCTGATGTTTTCTGTCCCACAATTGGCTTTTCTCCTCTCCAAGTGATAAATGTTTGTGAGGCACAAGCTGCTAATGGAAACTCAGGTCCCATTCTTGCAGAACTGCCCGGAAAAGGTTGAAAAGAAACACAAATATGTAGTAGTAGCTACCTTTTACTATCTCCTTGGAGAAACTAAGCAAAGATGAACCTGGAAGACTAGGGTAAATAGTTACAGATGAACACCGATTGATTATATCAAGCATATTCATAACTTTTTTTCAATAATTCCAAAGCATAGTTCTTTCATGGAAAGAGATGCAAATTAATTTCTGCTCATCCTATAAAGATGGTCGCCCTGTTCTTTTACAATTATACACTCCAGTAGGAAATTTAGTCTTCGTGGATTGTAATGTAATCTTTCTTGTGTTCTGTATTTTGTGTTCATGCATGCTGCCAAATACAAAACTGTGCTTTGACAATTTGTTAAGAGCTGCTTTTTTGCAGGCAAGTTGATAATAATGTAATGAACATATGCACAAGTCAATAGCTAAAAAAGTATATTATTCCTATTAAATAATTTGTGGACTGTTTGCAAAATTTAATCCATTGCTGGCATCAGTTTTATGCCTGTTTGTGCTTCTATATGAAAGCATTCCTGTTTTTGCTTTCATTGTATGTTATGGGATTTTTTAAAAAGTGATTATTTTTAAAAATCATCCTCTTGGCTGACTTCGTATAAATTGATCAGTAAATAAAACTCTAAATGGGATACCACCCAATTAACATCTATAACGCTACAATGAGAACGAAAACAGGAAGAGAAGAACCTTGTTTTGTGTTCCTATTGGTCTCTATGGCAAAACACTCCAAATATTTCAAATTTGCACTGCTGGCAAATGGAACATCCAAAATATTTCAAAGTCCATATTTTAAACATTAAAAGTATGGGAATAAAACTTTCAGGATGGAATTCAGAGAAAAGTACGTTGCTGTTCCCCTTTTTAGCATATACCTTTAAGGTTGCTTCATGATATAAAGATAATTAGTCTAAGTAGATATCAAAGTGACCTTCCGATGGGAAGTCCCAAACTACAGCCACAAAAAATCCTTCTCCCAAGACTCAGTCAATGTATTTCAAATAGAAACAGTGTTGCAAGAAATCCTCTTTTCTATAAAATCAATGAAATGAATTGCTAGAAAAGTAGAATAGCGTTCAATCTATTAATGACTCTCACCAATATGGCTTTTGATTCAACAATTTTTGAAAGATAAACTTACTGAACTAGGTTGGCCAAACTAGTCTAGCTTTATGTTTTACAGCAACCATACGGGGTAATTCTAGAGGCTTGACAGACTATAAATAATTTATTAGAATAAAATTCCAAGGCAGTATTTTGTTATAACTTATATGGATTCAGTTTATAGCATTTCACCACAGATATTCCTTTCTTATTTTGATCACCACTTTAAAAGAAGAACTTGGAATCTTTTTCTTCCCAAAACAACTGCCCCATAAAGCTTTATCGCTATAGCAACTAACCTAATTGGTTTCCTACAGGTATCTCCTTCAACCATCCATCGGGTGGAGCTACTATCCCTAAGTATAAACCAAAGAGTTAAGGAAAGAAAATAATCCTTTCCTCATCTTTCATGTTACAAGAAACAAAGAAAATAACAATGCATTTTCTGATAATTAAAAAGCAAAAACACCCTATATGAGAGCCCTTTTTGAATGCTAAATTTGTTAATCAAAACAAAATATTTCCATCTATAAGAATAAATATTTAATAGGGAAAGGAAGAGAAACATTATTTCAAGTCATGTTGAAATTTACTTCAAACTTTAAAATATTCACTGATCCATTATATTCAGTTATATTTTAAACCTGTCTTTGCTGTCATTTTAGCTGAGTGTTTGGAATACAGCTGTCATATCCATAACACATAAGTGCATTTAAAAAAAAATGAACACAGGTATGTAAGTATAGGCATGGAAGTGTTCATTATCTTTCTATTTGAATTATAAAAAACACAGAGATGTTAACTAATGATTGATCTTAATTTTGTAATAAAACATGTTTAAAATATCCTGTTAAAGATAATAGGATTCTATAGAAACTATATTAACATATATTTTGTCCATATTTCATTCCTAATATTCTTCTGAATTTAAAAGCCATTTACTACAAAGGTCTTTAAGCAGTGTGGCAGTCAGATTACATGTGAATTATATCATCCTATTCAAAGTTGCACATTCAGTTATTAAGATACTGAAATAATGGAAGTAGTGAAGTGTCTTGTCACTGCATATTTTAGGCTAGGGAATGCTTTGCTCAGAGTTGTGCAGAATATATATTCATCGTGCTTAGCAAAGATTAACCTGGGATCTGCAAAAAAGAAATTATCTGTAATTTAAAAACTCATTATTTAGAAATTATGAGATTGCATTTTGGGGTAATAAGAGAGATAGGCAAGTGGATAAAAATCTATGAAAATAAGAATTATAATACTGAAGGTTTTGAAAAAAACAACAGTGCTGTCCTTCCTAAATACAAATGTTAAAAGTATCAATACCCTAATATATTTTAAAGTTATTGAAAAGTATTTGTCAGTTGGCCACATCTTATCATTACATTACACATAGTGCACTCACATGCAAGATTTATATATATGATGCAATTTAACACAGTATTTTAACATATATTTTATTAAATACAAGAGCATGAAGACTAAAATGTTATCTTACCCAAAGTAGTGCATGACATCTTCCATGCAGAATTTGATAATTATAAATTTTTATATTATAGAAATATACACTAAACTTTAAAAGTACAATGAAACACAAACTCAGTATTAAGAATCCTGTCCTTACCTTAAAGAGAACATTCCACTGATGTAGCAATGCTCAGAAAGTTTTGTAATCATCACAAATAGAGAATGCTTAATAAGCTGCTATTAGTTTTAAAGAGATTTAGAATTCACTAACCATCCAACTTCAGTTACGGTAAAGAAACTGCATTTCAAATCTATTTTGCTTCAATAAAAGTCAGCATGAGATCTTTTTCCCCCATTGACAAATGTGTATTACAGCTGTCAATAATAAATTCTGTCAAATTCATGCTTGCTAAGAAGTATATTTCATTTATTAAATCACATTTGGATTATACTTTAAAAAAACATGTTTTCCATACTCTGATAATAGCCAAAAGCTTCTAAACAAAATTTATTTATAATAAATAAATAATTTTACAGTCTTTTGAACTCCATCCTCTGGTACTTAATACTTCTGACTCTACCCCAGAAACAAGTGGTTATAAACTATAATAAAACAGATGATAAATTTAACTAAGGATGCTTTGTGATATCGTAACATTTGCAGTAGGATCAAGTTCTATCACTAAGGAATATCATCATGAGCATGTTTTTTCAAGAATCCTAAATGTATGAGAAGTGGAGACTTGGACATGGAGAAGAATAAAGACAGAAATATGCACCAGTAATAGAAAATGTAATTAGTAATAAATATAGAACATCTGGATTGCACTGGTGTTGGCATATTTTGTTAGGTTTTCAACAGCGGTAGGAAATACAAAATATTTCCAAAACGTTTGGAAGCAAGCATTGTTTTTAACCAAGTTTAATACAAAACGTTGCTTTCAACCTAGTTTAATATGAACACGTAGTAGCTCTTTGGAAACAACCTGGCCTATAAAATTAATGTGGTCCATTTAAGTCAAGCAAGAAAGCCAAATACAAAGAAATGCACGGATTTGTCATCTGCTGAATCTATACTTACTGCAATAAGCAATTAAAAGGCCAACCAAGATCATGATTGCCCAGAAAGTTGAGGATGCACTCGGCAGGACGTTGGCATCTTTCCTACTGCTTCGTTTAAGAGATGGAGCCATTGAAGCATAAGTCCCCCAAAGCCAAAAAAAAAAAAAAAAGAGGGGGAGTCAGATAAGTTTCACAAGCCAGGTCTCCCTCGCCCTTCGACACACCTAATCCCAAATAGAAACATCTTAGAGAAGGACCACAGGATTTGGCTGTCAACAATCATCCTGGGGTGTCCAGAGGGGTCTCTTCAGCCCAGCCAAGCCAGAAGACATTTTGTTTCAGCGGGCGACGACCTCTAGAGCCCGGTTTCTCCTCCTCCTCCTCCTCCCCTTCGAGGATGGAGATTCATCGGCAACGACCTCCAACTTTCCCTTCTAAGAGCGGCGGGAAGGAGGCAGGCAGGCAGGCAGGCAGGCAAGGGTGCTTTCAACGAGCCCTCCAAGTAGCCCGTCGGTGCCAAGCGGCGTTTGGTTCTTCGCTCCTCGGGGAAAGATCCCAGACGGGGCGCGGCAGCAGAAGCCAGGCGAGCGGCGGCTGGTGCCTGGTGGCGAACCCTCCCGCAAGTCCCGAGCGAGAGGGCGCCGCGCGTGCGCATCCACGCGCGCCCCAGCAAGCGGGCAAGACGCCCGCCCGGCTACCCGGGCGAAGGAAAGAAGGAAGGAAAGGTCGCTACCCGAAGGCGAAGAAGGCTGGCCTGGAGGGAGGACTCCAGGAGGGCACGGCAGGCAGGGGCATGCCTCTGAGGGCGCGACGGGAAGGCGAGGAAGGGCCGGAAACGCGGCGACCAGCTGCCGAGGGTCCCCGGAAAGGTTGGCCCGCTCGACCGCCTTTCTTCCCCCACGGACGGCAAACTTCTCGCGCCGCTCCCCTCAGCACTTGTAGCTTCGTCCAGAGGGAGCCTTGCCGGCGCGGCAGAGGTAGCCCCCTTTTGAGGGCAGGGGTTAGCCAAGCCCGCCCACTGGTGCCGCCTCGCTCTCCGCAGCCTCTGACGACGCCTTGGTTTCCTTCCCCTCGGGGCGAGCAGGGCAGCGACACCCAGCTTGGCCACCTTGGCCGGATGGGCTGGCTGGCTGGCTGGCCGGCCGCTGCTGCTGGCAGTCCTCAGCCGCTCGCTTCCTCGGGCTCCGTAGCGATCCGCAGCAGAAACCCCGCGCTTTCCCCGTCCGCAGAGCGGCGGCGCCTTTTGCTTTCTGTCCGGCGGTCCCGTCGGCGCGGAGTGCACTCAGCTCCCACCCCTTCGCCGTGAGTGCGTTGGGGGCTCCGGCTGACGGCCCCCCCCGCCACCCTTAACGCCGCCCCCGGCCTGCCTCGCGCGCGCTCCTCACCGAG
>QLTV01002116.1:517144-527728 GCA_003457575.1 Thermophis baileyi | reverse complement strand
AATGCAGAGAAGAGCAACAAAGATGATTAGGGGACTGGAGGCCAAAACATATGAAGAACGGTTGCAGGAACTGGGTATGTCTAGTTTAATGAAAAGAAGGACTAGAGGAGACATGATAGCAGTGTTCCAATATCTCAGGGGCTGCCACAAAGAAGAGGGAATCAAGCCATTCTCCAAAGCACCTGAGGGTAGGACAAGAAGCAATGGGTGGAAACTAATCAAGGAGAGAAGCGACTTTGAACTAAGGAGAAATTTCCTGACAGTTAAAACAATCAGTGGAACAACTTGCCTCCAGAAGTTGTGAATGCTCCAAAAACTGGAAGTTTTTAAGATGTTGGATAACCATTTGTCAGTGGGGGGGGGGGTCAATCTATTCTCCAAAGCACCTGAAGGCAGGACAAGAAGCAATGGATGGAAACTAATCAAGGAGAAAACCAACTTAGAATTAAGGAGAAATTTCCTGACAGTTAAAACAATCAGTGGAACAACTTGCCTCCAGAAGTTGTGAATGCTCCAAAAACTGGAAGTTTTTAAGATGTTGGATAACCATTTGTCTGAAGTGTAGGGTTTCCTGCCTAAGCAGAGGGTTGGACTAGAAGACCTCCAAAGTCCCTTCCAACTCTGTTATTCTATTCTATTCTATTCTATTCTATTCTATTCTATTCTATTCTATTCTATTCTATTCTATTCTATTCTATTCTATTCTATTCTATTCTATTCTATTCTATTCTATTCTATTCTATTCTATTCTATTCTATTCTATAATGTACCTAATTAACTTTTCCCATACTTATGCAAAATTGCTCTGAAATTTCACAATGCAGAGAAATGTATGTAGAAAAGCAGCTATCTTGCCTCCCTTAACATGATGCCTTAACTAGGATTGTTACCAGGTTATGTATGATAAGACTATTTTCTGCTTTTTACCTCTTCATTCAATGAACACTTGGGCTTTGAAATAAATCTAATAGGTAAATACATCTCTGTATTTTAAAGATTTCACATATATATTATGATGGATGGATGGATGGATGGATGGATGGATGGATGGATGGATGATGGATGGATAGATGGATGGATAGATGAGTGGATGGATGGATAGGATGAATGGATAGATAGAAGGATGGATGGATAGGTGGCAGGCAGGCAGGCAGGCAGGCAGGCAGGCAGGCAGGCAGATAGATAGATAACATGGATTGGATGTTTCAGAAGGAAATAATTGTTCGGCACAGTGTGTAATTTCATTTACAGCCAAAGTATACTTGACATTGTTATCATTATTTTCAATCTTAATATGATTTTCATAAATTAAATAAAGTGCTGAATCATAATATCATTCCAGGCTGTTGATTCTTATCTGTCTTTTACTCTCATCCTGCACTTTCTACCATCTATTTGCAATGGGAGAAAAATTCACTATTATATTTACCCAGATTAATATTGTGTTATAGTCAAAGGGTTAAAACTATTCATAGAATTCCTCCCCAAGATGGCTACTGAACAGTAGAGAGATTTTTCTCTTCTACTGATGATATTCTGGTTTTGCTGCCAAAGCTGGTTCTTTGGCAGTGCTGCTCCCTGGGTTGGAATGGGAGCACATAGGAATGACCCAAGACAGTTTTTGGACAACCGTGGACCCACCCAAGATAAGTTTCTATTGTGAGAGGTGGAAAACCAGGTCATCTATCTTCTTTTTTTGGCAGATCATTCTCTTAAGCATGCCTGGGTTTTAGTTATACTTTCTGAAGTTTCTATTTTGTTTTGCTTTTTATCTCTAAAAGTTGACTGGCTGGTTGAATGCTAATTTATTTTAACCCCTTGCTGGATTTTATCTGTTTTTTCTTGTTCTTTTCCTTTGATTTTTTTTTGGGCTCTATTGAATAACTTTTGTCTTCCTTAAGGAAATCATAGCATATCTTTGACTTGTGGAAGCATTTGGGCTTGATTTACATCTAGTTTGTACTTGCACTCCAGGGATTTTGCGTTTTGTTAACTTGTGAAATATTTGGAGATTATTTTTTAAAAATACTTTTTATCCTAAATTGAAACATCCCAAAATATTCTCCCTGCCTCTCTACTTATCTTTTCACTCTGAGGAATATCCTCCCCTCTCTCTGAGGAGTTTTATCTCTCCATTGCTAAGTTACACCAGAGCAACAATGTATCAGATTATAGACAAGGAAACATAGCTGGCAGCAGAAAAAAAAAAAGACCATTTGGTTATATGCAAACCCAAGTCAAAAACTTTTTTAAACAGTTTGACAAAACAATAATGGTTGCAAAAAAATGTCCAAATGCAAGTAACTGGAGTTAAATCAGGTTCACAAAAGGAATTTGATTTGAAAGTTGTAGATTTGGTGAAGGTAACTGAAAGAGATACAGATATTACAGATTTAGAACTGATTGAGGGGATTACGCATGCCTTCCCGAAGTTCAGACTTGCATTCCATTAAAACAGCAGAAAACTGATGGAATGGATAAGTGATAAATTGGTTTTCCCTAAGAAGATTGAAGAAGATTGGGGAATGGATTTATTATATTCAACTTGAAAAAAAATTCAGCTGGACTTTTTGGGGAAGATAGATCGACTTTGGAGAATGGATTTATTATATTCAACTAGATAACAATTGATAAGAGATGGTATTAAGAAAAAATCATGGATATTTGATCCAGGATAAATCAGAGTTAACTGTTGGGAAGATTTGGGACAGATAAGAAGCCATGGTAAATTTTCTTTGAGCTGAATACAATAATAGTTTGTTAACAGAGGGTTTTGATACTTTACTCTTGCCTTTTTTTTCTTTTTTTGTTATTTTGTTGTTCTACCTGTTAATTATTTTGCCATTAATATATTAGATAGATGACAGGCTAATAATTTGAAAACAGAATTAGCAGTTTGAAATTTTTTTTGGTCCTGTTTTGCAAGAAACGAGAAACTAATATTGTTGTAATATATTTATCAGTATTCAACTCAAGGAGGATAATATATGTATATGTGTTTGTGTCTTTTTTAATGCACCTTTTTAAAAAAATTGTTTTTTCTTTGTTTCTGTGAACTTTTTTTTCTTTTTTTGGAGTTTTGTATTTTAACTCTTTCTTGAATAAAATAAAAATCATTAAAAAAAACCCTCTTCATAGAGTCAGTCAGATGGGAAAATGCAGCCCATTCACTCCCTCTCAGCCCTGACAACTGTTGGGTTCTGTAAGTAGCCAGTTAATAAAGTAAAACCCTTGTCACATCATGCGTATGAACCAGTTGAACACAATGCTCATCTGATACAAAAAGCAAATCCTACAACCATGCAGGAGAAATGCTAAGTAAAACACCACAGAAACAGAGAAAGAAAGTATGTTTGACATAGGATTAATACTGGACTAAATGCTGGGAGACTGTGAGTTCTAGTCCTCCCGTAGACATAGAAGGAACTTTGGGCCAGCCACATTCTCTGAGCCCAAGACTGGGAAGTGAAAAAAAATAACCCACCAACTAAGCCTGGACAAACATGGTAGACTATGCATCATAAGATTCAACGAAAATACTTTCATCCTGCAATAGACTGATTCAGGCTGATTATAATAAAATAATAGCAATAACAACTAAACTAATCAGACACACAAACAAACAATGGTTTTGACTTAAGCTATGTCTATTAAGGGCCTAAGAGATTTTTAAAATAAGGAATAAATTTGCAAACCCCACTAAATAGATATTCATATATATTCATTTTCATTAAACATTAGGCAAAATAATAATATCAAGCATCATATCAAAATCTCTGAGTCTTTGTTTCATACTTGATCATTGCTGTTGAGTTTGGAGAGAGAGGGAGAGAGAGAGATTGTAGGCTTCAGATCTGTGGTACCGTGGCCTGAACTAATTAATGGATTTGTGAACAGTTTACAACCTTTGATGATACCTTTAATATTATTAAATAGCAACATCGGCCTATCTCAAGTCATTGGAACAGAGTCAATAGGTGGACAAAAATGCCAAATCCAATCTAAATTTCTGGCTGACTATGAGACTAACCATAATAATTCAGAAAATGACAGAAAAGGCAGGTTGATATTCTTTTTGAGATGCATAAAATTCTTCTAAGAAAAGGGGACATCAGGTACATTTCTTCACTTTCCTTCCATGTCTCCCATTCCATTCTCAATTAATTTATATGCAGAAATTTATTAAAAACTTAGGGATAAAAAAGAAAAATTGATGTGAGCCCTCTGCTTCCATTTAACCAGCTTCTGAAGACCTTACTGCCCTATTAGTATTCTGTGGATCATCATCTTCATCACATCATCAACATACTATTACAACTCTTGTGACTCTGTCTGTAAGTTTCAATTGGTCAAAAGGATTCATCATAGGATAAAATTTTTTGAACCAAGATACCTCAAATGAGCAAACTTACAGAACGTGTCTAAAATCCAGGATCCATGACTCTTGTGGGATTGAAATTTGACAAATTTGTGGCCACTTTAGTGCAGCCATCCACCTGGAGATTGGGTAGACCAATACCAACCTAGCCCTCTGGAGGCTGGGTAGATTGTTCCCACCATTAGCTACCAGAGGGCAGTCAGCTGGAGTCAAGCAGTCAGGAAGTTGCTTCCACACCCATTGCTTTTTTGTCCTTGGTCATTCTGTCAAGGTAAGGAAATATTTCTGAAATGATGACCCAATAGATCACAGATTGTCTAGTCATTGCTATCCTTTCAGACACATGCTGGAATAAGTATTAGCAAAATTAGTGTAATGAAGAAAAAAACAAGTGTAAAACACTTTTTTTATATATCCATCTTTCTCCACTCAAACATGGGTATGGCTGGACAGGTGCATGTACAGTAACCTGGCTACATAGTCAAAATGTGTACAGTTTTGTCCTTGAACTGAGAAGTGATGAGATCTGAAAAGTCCTACCAACCTTTTCTGGATGATGTTTCTTGGGCTATTTTTAATCCAGTTTAGTCAAAGAAGAAAGAGAGAGGATTGCAGTCACTGAAGTATTCCAGCACCATAGTCAGTCCAGCACTGTGGTCGTAGAGAAAGAAGTTGCCCATAGACCAAGGCCAAAGAAGGACTTAGTGTTTTGGCTCGCCAGCTGCCAGCAGAGCTGGCAGCAGACTCGGATGATGAGGAGGTTGGGGAGGAACTTGGGCCAGTCCTTGAGTCTGGGGAAGGCTCTGATTGATGCTTTGCATCAGAAGCAGAGTTAGAGCCAGGGCCGTCTGACATTTTCCAGCGGAGTCAGAGATAAGTGGGGAAGAAGAACAGCTGGGGCCTGTTACAGATGCGCATATGCGCAGAGCTGTCAGGAGAGGAGAACAATTGAGTACCAGGAGCCGACTCAGAAAGAAAGGCACACGTGGACGCTGAGTGGCCACTCCCTGGCTGGGGAATAAATAGAAGCTAAAGGGGAGTGGCGTCGTGAGAAACAACCGTTCGATTTAGGAAGATTTGCTCATCCTGATTCGTGTCTCAGAGACTGAGAGAGTTTGATTTACAGCTTTGGGGCTGGAAGCTCCCGGCCTGGCAATTATCCAAGAGCTGATAAGGTCTGTACTTCAGTTAACCCTTGGAAGGATTATTGCTTGGACTTTCCTGTGTGTGAATGCCATGAATTCACAGTAGTTAAATAAAGAGGGGTTTTTTCGGGACAAGGGGTTCTGTTTCTTGGTTCTGCTAAGGCTGGGTCAGAACACTTAGGACATTAAAGTCCTGGATATATTGCCTGTACCCTCCTGACAAACACACACCTTAAAGTTGTTTGTGAAACTCAGAAGGGCAACGACTCACAATTTAAGAAGCCATTGGTTAACACGTTCAATTGGGATCGAGAAACCTAGACTCAAATCCCTCTCAGTCATGGAAACTGGGTGATTTTGTCAGTCACTTTTTCCTTCATTCCAATCTGTTTCAAGGGGTTCTTTGCAGGAGATATTCACGTAAGCCATCCTAAGTTCTTTAAGGAAACGTGAGCTATAAATCTGACTAACAATAAATATATTATGACTGACACTAATCAAAGATGCATGTACTAATTTTAAAAACATGAGAAATACTTTGATTTGAACTTCCGGGGTGACGTCATGGTGGTGCGGCACAGAGAAACGGATCGCTAGTGCTCAGCCTGAATTTTTGTTTCTGGAGGCTGGAATCGGCATCGCGGATCCTCGGAGGGGAGAGCGATAAGGAGGGGAACATCGTGCGGTGACGGGGAGGGGAGCAACCCCCCCGTTGTGGAAGTTGGAGACCCCTGAAACCAGATGAAAAAGAGATCAGCTGTAACGGCATGGTCCAGAAACATGGCGGCCTGAACAGATAGCGGTGGAAGCAGAGATTGAGAAACAGCAAGATTATCGACAGACTTTTTGAAATAAGTAGCACCAAAGATCCTCTTGAGTGGATAGTATTTACAGAAAATACGGACAATCAAGTGAGTCTCCAGAAAGGAACTGGCAGTGCCTTAGCTATGTGGAGCTTAGAACGACTTTAAACAACTAAAGAATCAATGAACACGGAACGGTGACGAAGGAGATTGATTGATCGAAAGTGCAGATTTAAAGGATTAAAAGATTGGTGTGGAGAGAAAAAAAGTGGAGAGACAGTTCCTTTAAACCCAACTTGTGGAGGCAATGGACAACAGAAGAAGACGAGAAGGACAGTGACTGGGCATTTTAAAAGAAGCCGACATTTTGAAAGTGGACAGTAAACAGACGGAGCACTAATAATTGTGGTAAACTTAAAATTGACTCTATTGACTCTACAGCAAATAAACTCCTTCCTTTCCTTTTTTTGACTACCTATTTGGAATATTTCGGATTAATTTCTATATTAATTTATTCCCTATACATTTAGATTTCTTATACCTTCTAAAATATTTATACTATTTATACTATATTATTAAATAACATATATACAGTATAACATATATATTACAGAATTAAATTTATATATTGATATTTAAAGTCTGAAGTAGGAATTAAACACTAAGTATTTAGAGATTGTGTATAGATTAACTAATTAAGTAATTTTAAGTATTATTATTACTGATTATTAAATAACTATACTTATTAGAATTTTAGAATTGTGAAACACTTATTATATTTCTCCTTTCCCTTCTCTTTACTATCTTTTCAGCTTCCTATTTCCTATTTCTTTATATATTGGATATAAAAATAATTTTTACTATACTAGAAATTGTCAATAGTATTTTACAACAGAGTTCTATAATTGAAGTTGAGATTGATAACTGACAATAGGAAATTGAATAAGAAAATATATTACAAATATAGTATAAGTGGATTGATAAAATTGATGGTACTGTGGAATAATTTCTTTAAGAAAATAAACATGTCAACTACATCTACAGTGACCAAAACTATTAAAAAAACAACACCTGTGGCGGTTTCACCAGCAGGGCAAAAATTAATTACAGACATGACAACCACTGAAAAATTAGGACAAACTCCAACCCTACAAAGTTTACAGACCTCCTTAAATATGATCCAGGAATTGATGGTTAAAACGCAAGAAACAATTTCAAATAACCATGAGGAAACAAGAGGGAATTTTGGAGATGTAAAAGGTGACATAAAAAAATTAGATAATAGAATGGAGACAATACAGGAAGCAATTGCCAAAAATGAACAGAAAATAAAAGTAATAGAAGAAAAAACGGAGCGAACGGGAAAAAAAATAGAGGAAACAGAAGAGAGATTAGAAATAGTGAATAGAGAATTAGAGGAAGCAATATCATATCTGGAATTAGAGAGATCTGTCTATTACTTAAGATTTCAGAATATACAGGAAGCAAGGGAGGAAGCCTTACCTGAATTAATGTTAGACATATTGACAGACTCTCTTCAAATGGACTGAAATGAATTAAAAAATAATATAGATGAAATTTATAGAGTACAAACAAACTATGCGAGAAGACACAGGCTGCCATGCGAGATACATATTAGGTTCACAAAGAGAGAGATGAAATCTATAAAAACACAAGGGATGCACAGATAACCTTTAAAGGGAAGGAGATTATTGTACAGTACTTAAACAAATACCAAAAAGAATAAGAGAGAAAAGAAGAGATTTTCAACCCTTTACAACAAAACTAATAAGAAATGAAATACCCTTTCGTTGGTTGATACCCGAAGGACGGTTGGTAACATGGCAAGATAAAAAAATATGGATTGACACGGTTGAGAAGGCCAATCAGTTTTTTGAACAATATGTAGAGAAAGAAGGAGAGAGCAGTGTAGTATTAGAGCCTAAAAGTCAGGAAGAACAACAAGTAGAGGACAAAGAACTACAAGAAAGAGAAAGGATAAAAAATCAAAGAGAAACAAGAAACACTAGAGTAACAAGGGCAACAAACAAACAGTAGAATGGAGGAAGAAGTAAAAATATTTTCAGTCAACATAAATGGATTAAATTCTCCAATTAAAAGAAGACAAGTATTTGCTAGATTACAGAAACAAAATTTAGATGTAATATAAACATTACACATGTACAGGAGGTACATGTGAAAAAGGATGAGAGTAAATTTTTGGAGGCCCCTAAATTAGGAAAACTTTTTGTGGCTCTAGCTGAATCAAAAAAAAGAGGAATAGCGGTGTATATAAAAGATTGGCTTAACCCTAAACAAATCTATTCAGATAAGGATGGAAGAACATTAATAATTGAAATTTCAATGAATAAAAAAAAATATTAATCACGGTTATCTATGCCACAAATATCAAACAAAAAGAATACTATAAAAATCTATATAATCAAATTAGAAAATTAGAAATGGAAAATGTATGTATAATAGGGGATTTTAATGCGGTGGTAGACCCGAAAAAGGATTATAAAACAGGAAATTAAAAAAAACCATGAAAGGAGAATATTACCAAAAATTTTTTTTGATTTCGCTAGAGAATTAGGATTGAGAGATGTCTGGAGAGAAAGATAACCACTAAAAAATAAATATACATATTATTCGAACCCTCAAAATTCATGGTCTAGAATAGATATGGTTTGGACGGATACAGAACTAGGAAATAATATAGAAGAAATTGAAATAAAACCGAACACATGGGCCGTTCATAATCCCTTAACAATTACACTGCGGGGGGTGGGGGGGAGGAAAAAGAGATGGACCATGAATCAAAGAATAGTAAAGGAAAAGAATTATATTCAATATTTGGAAAAAGAATTAACATTTTTTTTTAAAAAAACCTGGAACGATGAAACAAACCATTCAGAATTTTTTTTTCTCAATAAAAATTTTTTATTTTTTCTTCACCAAATATCAATACATATACCCTAGAACATCTCCAAATACATATGATTATACACTTCTATTCAATATATCAAAAAATACATTTTACACCAATTATATTTTTAACATCCATCTGTTTTCTCCCCCCAAAAAAACTTAAGTAACTCCCCTCCCTCAATCTCCCTCTTCCTCTTACCTTCTTTCTCCTTCACTACCTCTTTCCTACTTCCCTCTCCTCCCTCTCCCCTTCCTTCTCAACTTCCCCTTCTTCCCTCTTGTCCCTTCCTAGAGTATCTACTCTATTTTATTATTACCAGACGGATGTTTCAATTTCAAAATTCCTCCAATCATCAAACTTATTCTTCCTAGGTATATATATTTTTTTAAGATAGCCACTTTAATCATTTATTTTTGTTGTCTGGACAGTATTTTAACTTTTTGTTATTACCAGATGGATGTTTCATTTTCTTTCCTAGGTATATTTATCCTTTTTAAGATAGCCACTTTAATCAGTTATTTTTGTCGTCTGCATAGTATTTTAACTTTACTTTCCTATCTTTTATCCATCATCTATTATATCACATATCCTAATTTTCTTTGTAATTTAATTTTCTTTGGGCCAATCACCCTTTCCTCAAGTTTTTCAGTCTTCTCTGATTGCCCTTAATTTTACTTAATCACTAGAACATCCATCCATTGGTTACTAATTTTATCAAATTCCAAACACTCCCAAATTTACTCATCATTAATAAACTCTTTTAAATCAAATCATGTATTAAAATACATAACGTTCAAATAAAAACCTTTGAGTATAGCAATTATACAGTTGTATATCTTATAATTTTACTATATCATTTTTCTTTTTATCCCTCATAACTACATCATCAAAAAATTTATTTCAATTTTTATAATACATATTATCTTATTTCAAACTCATTAAAACATCATATCCTAGTTCACATAAAGATCATCAAAAATCCGTTTTATAACCATCCTACATTTTCATCTATTATTATAACACTTTATATTTCAATCTTAACTTCATACCTAGAATCATAATCACTTATACAAAATTAAAATCTAATACAATTACTATAAATCTTCTTAGCCCTCTTACTCTTTTTACCTTCTACTTTTTCATCCATTCTCATTTAATCTCTCAACCATTTCACCTCTTAAAACCTTCCCCTTTTTCTCTTTCACCTTTTTCTTTCCCTTTATCTTTTTTTTATATAGATATTTTTTCTTTTTTCCCTTTCCCTTTTTTGAATAAACCTTTTGCTTATCTCTCCATTTTATTTCTTCTAATAATCTCTTCTTCCTA
>QLTV01002116.1:503315-516933 GCA_003457575.1 Thermophis baileyi | reverse complement strand
AAGCTGTCTCCTCTCTGTTTCACAAACTGTTCCAGTTCAAGGTAATAGTCAAAGTTCAGTATTTCTTTTGGCCAGCAGATGGCGTTTTCCGCTCTTCCATACAACAAACGTCACTTTTTAAAGCAAATCTCCGGTACACTTTAAAAGTCTTTTTCCAGTTTAAAGATCTTTTTTCCAAATCTGTAATTATATTCCAAATTTCTTTACTGTACACCCAGTCCAATTACAAATATGTTAGTAATCTCCATGGGCTTAATCTTTCTTTATTTCAAACACTCTATGGTATTTTCAAATTGCTAGATAGCCGCCAGTCTCCGTTCTGGAAAATCCCCAGAAAATCTTCTCCTGTTTTCAATATTTATATAGTTAAATCGGCCTTCACTCACCAGCACCAATGCTTCTTTTTCTTTCAGCACTCCTGCATCTCTAAACTTAAAAGCTTCAAATCCAGACATTTCCCAACTTTTTAGTTTCATCCTGCTGTTCGTGGCTCCTCCCGCTAATGGCGGCTATCATAGCTGTCCCTTTGTGGCTGCCGGTCGAGAGGTTGCGCCAGTCTCCCTAGGGGTTTGCCACACCCTTCAGGAGTCCTGGCAGAGTCCTCCCTTCTTCCTTCTCCCTCCAGGAGAAGTCTGACTTCGGAACGGATCGATCCGAAGCCCCCAAGAATTAACATTTAAAAAAAAAAAAAACCTGGAACGATGAAACAACCATTCAGAATTTGTGGGATACAGCAAAGGCTGATATTCGGGGTCTTACTATTGCTTACACTATAAAAAGGAATAAGAAGAAACAAATTATGAACTTACAGGATAAATTAGGAGAATTAGAATATAAAATGCAGCAGAACCCCAAAATTATAAGCTTAGAGAGGGAAAAAAAAATCTTAAACATAAGGTAAATTTAATTATACAAGAGGAAGTGGCCCAAAAAATTAAAGCAGCTAGACAAAATTATTTTGAAAATGCTAACAAGATGGCTGGACTACAAATTAAGGAACAAAAAAGAAAAGAAACTTATACAACAATTGGAAGACAAAAATGGAATTATACAATTCCAGATGGAGGAGAAAAAGAATATAGCAATACGATATTTTCAAAAATTATATAGCAAGGAAGATATAAGAGAGGGAGATATTTAAAGTTATATACAACAGAGACATTCTAAGCCCATATCAGAAATGACTAAAGGAATATTAGATGAAGCAATAACAATGGCTAAATTAGAAAAAGCAATTCAAAAACAAAAAAACAATAAAACTCCAGGTCCAGATGGAATCCCAGCAGAATTTTATAAAGAATTACATAAACCATTGGAAAATTTACTGTTGATAACATATAATGAGGTATTAGAGAAAGGAAAGATTCCAAAATCATGGACGGAGGCTTTGATAACTGTAATTCCAAAGGACAGCATAGAGAAAACAAAGATCCAAAATTACAGGCCAATCTCGTTGCTAAATGCGGATTATAAAATTTTCACAACAATACTGGCAGAAAGGTTAAAAAACGTACTCAATGAAATAATACACTCGATCAGAATGGCTTTCTCCCCAACAGACATATAAAAAACAACATAAGAACAATAGTGGACACTCTGGAATATTATGAATCCCGTCCGGGGAAATCAGTAGCAATCATATTTCTCGACGCACAAAAAGCATTTGATAATTTAAACTGGGAATTTTTAATCAACCAATTAATTATGATGAATTTTGGCAAAAATTATATTAGAACGATTAGAGCAATTTATTCAAATCAAGTAGCAAAAATAATCTTAAATGGAGAAATAATGGATGGATTCAATATATCAAAAGGAGTAAGACAAGGATGCCCACTATCCCCACTATTATTCATTTTCTCAATAGAAATATTACTGCAACAAATTAGACAGAATCCAGAGATTAAAGTCCTAAAAATTAGAGAACAAGAATACAAAGTACAGGCCTTCACAGATGACCTTGCATTTATAATAGAAGAACCAATAGAGGTAGGACCAATATTATTGAATGAGATAAGTCAATTTGGTAAGGTAGCAGGCCTTAAAATTAATAAAGGGAAAACTAAAATGATAACTAAAAATTAACTAGTATACAGAATCAAGAATTAGAGGAAAAGATGGAAATTCAAATTGTAAAGAAAATTAAATATTTGGGAATCGTATTATCAGCAAAATGTAGTACAATTAAAGAAGGTAACTACAATGAATTGGTAAGACGAATAGAAAGAGATTTAGAAACATGGAATAAATTACAAATTTCACTAATTGGAAGGATTTCGACTATCAAAATGAATATATTACCCAAACTGCTATACGTATTTCAAACAGTACTGATTAAATTAGAAAAGAAATATTTTGAACATCTGAATAAAATAACATCCAAATTTATATGGGCCGGGAAAAAACCATGCATTAAATTAAAATTTTTACAAGATAATAGGAACAGAGGGGGATTTGGCCTAACGGAATGGGAACTATATTACCAAGCAGCCGCGTTGACATGAATAAAAGATCGGATCCAACTTAAAAATAAAAGAACACTAACATTAGAAGGATACGACTTACAAGCAGGCTGGCATGGATTTCTGTGGGATGAGAAACATAAGACGCATTCATACTTTCAAAGACATATGATTAGGGATTCACTGCATAGGATTTGGATAAAAATTAAAAAAAAATCACTATATGAAAATTCCGAGCTGGCTATCAACCATGGAAGCAATGACTCACCCAAATACAATAGACCTACATAAAATGGTTAGATATTTAGAAATTTTAGATGAGAAAGGGGAATTAAAATCAATCCAAACACTGGAACAACAAGGAATTAATATTGATTGGTGGCCATATCTACAAATTAAATCAAGATTAAATGAGGATAGAAAACAATTTGGTATACAAAGGAAACAATCAGAATTAGACAAAATTTTATTAGGACAGGAAAGGAATACAATAACTAAATTATATAAATTTTTATTAAGATATAAAATGGAGGAAGAAATAGTAAAAGGGAACATGATTAGTTGGGTCAAAAATTTTGGGCATAATATAATGTTGGAACAATGGGATAGACTTTGGAATAAAAATTACAAACTTACAAAAGCAACGACCTACAAAGAAAATCTTTATAAGATTTATTACAGATGGCATCTACCTCCAGCGAGAATGGCCAAAATGTATTCAAATTTATCTCCCAAATGTTGGAAGTGTAACTATAAAATTGGATCATATTACCATATGTGGTGGACTTGCCCCTTCATAAAGAAATTTTGGTGTAAAATTCAGAAATGGTTAGAGGAAATTACAGAACAAAAAATAAATCTGAAACCGGAAATATTTCTGCTGGGAATACTGGACCTGAAAATGGATAAAAAATACTATTATATTATATTGCATATACTTACTGCAGCTAGAATTAGTCTTGCACAATATTGGAAACAAACTGATGTACTAACCGAAAGTATAATAATTAGGAAAATCCTTGACTGTGCTGAATTAGACAAAATGACTATGGAATTAAATGAGAAAGAGGATTCGGAATACTATGAAATTTGGAGTAATTTATATGATTGGCTTGAAAAGAGGAATCAAATTAGTAAATAACAAAATTAGTATTGATGATTTTTTCCCTTTTTTAATATTTTATAATGTTAAAATATTATAACTATGTTAAAGAATAGTAAATAAGCACAAGATTAATGTCGATATGAAATGCTGTTTTATAACCCCAGAGGGTATGTAGTGTAATTTGTGCTGTGTTGTTTTGTTTTGTGTCTTTTTTTTTGTTTTTTTCTGTTGAATCACCTGGTATACCCAAATATGGGAGGGAGCATACTGCTTCCTCTTTGCCTTTCGGCCCCTCCAGGGGCCATCCAGGCCCTTGCTTTACAACGACAGTCCGTTTCTATGTGTTACATATTTTTACTGATATATATATTTACAGGGTAGGACTGCATACACTTCAAAAATAATTTGAAAGTTGTGCTTGGGATTTTGTTTGAGCAGTCCAAACCCTATGTGAGTCTGAAAAAGATTTGCTGTTTTTAAGAAAAAATCCATAAAATTAACATAAGAATTACAGAAGCATCTTTTTCCCTATTTGTAATATTTTATAAAGGATATACAGCCCAGTAAGAATTGGTTACTTTCCACCATCAATGGCTATGGAAACAAATGAAAACTAATTAGTAGAAAATCAAAGATAATTTCAATATGGTTTATAACAAAGGTTTTCTTTTCTCTGATTCTGCATAATGTATTACAAATCCATTCCACTACAACACACTAGTAATGTTTAAAAAGAAGGTGTTTTAAGAGAAGTATCATTCAGCTGTTGTACCCTGTTGAATTATTATTGCAGCCAAAAGATAAATTCCAAACAATTCAAATTGTACTTTTTAAGGTTTTCTTCACATTATACCAATAATGTCCTTTTTTTAATAAAGATTTTTGCTAAATGAAAGTCCAAGTTTCAATTTTCCAGTGTTTTACAATTGTGTGAATGGTGTTTCATCTTTCACATAGTGCTTTATCATTTTCCTTTTCCCCATGATGAATCAAATGCTTTCATGCTGCTATTATTATGGCTTTTAAAAAAAAATCTAATCTTGAACACAATGGCCAATTAAAGTGTTACAAAGCTTCTGAAGTCATCTATATTATTTTCAATTATTCCTGCAGAATTAGCACTGGCAACTGCACTGTAAGGCAAGTTTTAAAGCAACTGACTTTTTTTTTTATGCCATTACATGGTCAGATTCACATTATTTCTTGGCTGCTTCAAATTTTTTGGTTAAAAAGTCCAGTCATGGATTTCAAAGGAGCCCTGGTGGCCGAATGGTTAGAATGCAGTATTGCAGGCTTACTCTGCCTATAGCCTTGAGTTCAATCCTGATGGGCTCGAGGTTGATTCAGCCTTCCATCCTTCTGAAGTTGGTAAAATGAGGACCCAGATTGTTGGAGGCAATATGCTTACATTTGTAAACTGATCAGAGTGCTGTAAAGCACCATGGGGTGGTATATAAGTCTAAGTGATATTGCTATTGCTTTCATGCAGGTAATTTTCAACTTTAAAAAAAACCCTTCACTTTTATAAACATTTTCCCCACTCTGTAATGACTATATAGATTTAAAACATCATAATAAAATTCAGTATTTTTTCAATAAAAAATAAAAATTACTGAGAAAAAAAAGAATATAAAACACAATAAAAAGTGCAAAGGAAAAGGAAAAAAATGTAGAAATTAGAAAGAAAAAAATAGGAATATATTAAAGAAAGAGAAAAGAAATATATAAAGAAGTGATTTCCAATCTTCATCACAAGAATAAACAATTTTAGTAACTTGTAAACTCTTAGTTTGCAAAAAAATATGTTTATCCTATATCCTATCTCTTATCTATAGATAAATACATAAAGCATTATCTTTCAGCAGAAAATCCATTAATTTTCATCAGAAATAACAACATAACTTATTTTAACCTTAATCAGTTAAATCCCTTCCTTTATTTCTAGAAGTCTTAATCTATTTAGATAATGTCATAGAATTTGATATCTTTTCTTTTTATTCTTTGTCCCTTCTCATAAGAGATCCTTCAAAACTTCTTTTATAAATCTATCATTAAAAAATCCAGTAAACTCTCTTGATTTATTATTTTACTTATCTATTATCTTTTGATTTTTGAAACATCAACTCGTTTCTTTCTATGTCCTTTTCCATGTCATTCACATAGCCTGTCATCTGTAGATCCACTTTTGATGCCATCTCTGTCTTGTCAAATAAAATTTATTGATCATCTTCCATTTCTTCCATAACAACTTTTGGACATGGTTTATCCTGTGTCTAATAGTGACGCAAATATCACTACTAATATTGTTGCATGTCCTATGACTAAATTAAGGCAGTGAAGAAACACTTTGGTTAAGTTTTGGTTGGATTTTTTTTAAATCAAATAAAACATAGAGAAATTCTACTTAAGAAAGCATTCAATAAATTAGGTCAGTCCCACATAACTACTTTGCCATTTTCTCTAACATCCATCATATAAATATTTGTCAATAAAAAAATTAGGGAGGCATGTATAGTTAGGGTTTATTGAGCCGAGGTGGTGCAGTGGTTAGAGTGCAGTACTGCAGGCTACTTCAGCTGACTGTTCAGCAGTTCAGCGGTTCAAATCTCACCGGCTCAAGGTTGACTCAGCCTTCCATCCTTCTGAGGTGGGTAAAATGAGGACCCAGATTGTTGGGGGCAATATGCTGACTCTGTGAACCGCTTAGAGAGGGCTGTAAAGCACTGTAAAGCGGTATATAAGTCTAAGTGCTATTGCTATAATATAGACCCTTTTTTACCTGCTGCTTGCCCAACAATCCTGAGTGTTTTAGGTGAACTATAAAGATTATGCAAGGTTTCATAATCTTAGATAACTTATTGCAATAGTACTCATTCAGTCAGTACATTTATTGTTGTGACTGCCCAATTAACATTACATAGAATTAAAGGAGAAAAGGGAAAAGAGAGAACAGAAAACAACAAGGCATGCTAGGCATCTAATTTAATACAACTAATACTGAAATTAGGAGTATAATGTTTCTAAGTTTAAAAGAAAACATGACAAAGGTAGCAATCTGGCTACTAACAGCTGCATTCGCATCTGCAAAATGGTAATTCATTTTTTGGGGGGTATCCAGCCCTTTAAGTCTGTTTATGATCAGTGTTTCTCCCTAATTTCATAATAGATAGGAGAGTGGCTGATGTAATGGATGAAGTCATCCATTTAACCAACACTGCAAAGCCAGAGCTACTGTTCCATTGATGCACTGGATATTTATAAAATTTCCCTTCAAGATGTGCAATGAGCAGGGTCTGTAAGTGATGTAAAAGCTTCCTCAATGAAATGTTAGCGATGTTGACAAGAGGCTTCTATATTTCTTGTAATGGAAGTACCAAAATGAAAACTCTGAAGATTGTGTCACAAGAGCTCTCTAGAGTCATCTTGTTCAAAAATTGTACCTTTGATCATTTTTTTAAAATTCCTACAAGGACTAAGTTCACTATCCTAAGATCTAAAGAGGACATGGAATTTAATTACAGAATAGGAGACAAGAGTTTGGTTTATTGGAAAGTCTTCCACTTCTTTCTAGTACAAAGATTGATTTCATTTAATTAATGTCCTTTTTTGAGGCTTAGTAGGGACCCATACATATCTTATATATGAGTTGCTAATTTGAGGGTAATGATGGTCAGATAGGCAGTTTAGAATACTTTGGGAAATCAAAGGTCTTGAATTACGAAAACTCAATTTTTGTGACCACAGATCCATAACAATGGTGAAGGTACTCTTTAGTCTGTTCAATGCTGTCATACAAATCTTTGTTGTGTTGGAATCCTACCTAAATTTGTAATCCTTTCTATAAAACATAATTCACCTGAATAGCTTTATATGACTTTGCCAAATAATGAGAAGAGTTGGTTTGATAAGAATAGGGAATATAACCAATATGGAAGTATTTTTTAAAAAAATTTCCTTCATAATATTCACCAATTCTCCTTCTCCCACTCCTTTCTAACCTAGTTATTTCCTTCCAATGTCTATATTTTAATCAGCACTTGAACATTTTTCTTAGCAACTGTTGAAATGCTATTTTTAATGCTTTCTTCTGCTCCTTGTTTGTCAAACGCTTACTTTCCAATCCTTTTATTTCTCTGCTTTTAGGTTGAAATTATTAAAAACATCATGCATGTCTATGTACTGGTAATTGTTTGAGTTTATTTAGGCAGGCCTCTAGAATTTTAATTGGTCTTATGTTTTACTGATGTGGTTTTAATGATGTTTCATTATATGTTTAGTTGTGTTCTTAATTCACTGTTATGGCTTTCAATTTCATTATTAGTCATACAGAGCTCAGCTGTATTTCACTTAAGTTGCCATCAACTAGAGAAAAAAAACTGCACATAGCCAGGTTTGTGTGTGTAGTCAGGCACAGAAGCAAAGGAAAAGTGTGTGAAGTCAGGCACAGAAGCAAGGGAAAATATTCATGCTTTGGATAAGTCAGATTTACTCAGGCAGCTGGGTTTATTCTAGATTGACAGGCAAGAATGCTAATAAATACAACCCCTGCTCTCTTCCTGATGAAATATAGTTTTTCCATGAAACCTACACAATTTTGTTATTATTCAATTTTTTTCACAACTCTTCTGACTCTTCAGGATATGATGGATACCAATTTAGAGACATCCAACAATATCTACAACCTTATGTCTTGGCAGAAAAAAACAGCAAAGATTTCTCTCCCTTGTATGGAAGGGCTAAGTGAAAAAAATGACAATGGTAAGATAAGAACTTTTGTGACCTTCATGAAGTACTGTTAAGCACTGTTATGAGATCTGTATACAGTATTTCTAGGGCAGTGATGGCGAACCTTTTTTTGGTCACGTGCCAAAAGGGTGTGCGTGTGTGCGCTAGCGCATGCGCGTGCCCACACCAATGCCCTCCCCCCATGCATACGCACAACCCCCACGCTGCCCCCCTGCACACTCACTGAAGCTCCGGACTCCTGAAGCCTGGGGATGGCGAAAAACAGCAAAACAGGACAACCGGAAGTTTGGAAACGAACATCCGGTTGGCCCATTTGGCCATTTTTCACTGTCCCCAGGGTTCAGGGAAGCCTCCTGAAGCCTGGGGACGGCGAAAAACAGCCAAGAGCTGAGGTGGCGCAGTGGTTAGAGTGCAGTACTGCAGGCTACTTCAGCTGACTGCTAGCTGCAGTTCAGCAGTTCAAATCTCACCGGCTCAAGGTTGACTCAGCCTTCCATCCTTCCAAGGTGGGTAAAATGAGGACCCAGATTGTTGGGGGCAATATGCTGACTCTGTGAACCACTTAGAGAGGGCTGTAAAGCACTGTAAAGCGGTATATAAGTCTAAGTGCTATTGCTATTGCTAAATGGGCCAACCAGAAGTTCACCCATTTGGCCATTTTTCGCAGTCCCCAGGGTTCAGGGAAGCCTCCTGAAGCCTGGGGATGGTGAAAAATGGCCAAACAGGCCAACCGGAAATTCATTTCCAAACTTCCGGTTGGCCCATTTGGCCATTTTTCGCCGTCCCCAGGGTTCAGGAGGCTTTTCTGAAGCCTGGGGAGAGCGAAAACAGCCGAAAAGAAGGACGAAAATCAGCTGGCGCTGGAGCTGACATAGGGCAACACCTCGCATGCCCTCAGATATGGCTCCGTGTGCCACCTGTGGTACGCGTGCCATAGGTTCGCCATCACCGTCCTAGGGAGTTCAAAGTAGGAAGTTTTCTTTCTCATCTGTAGAGAGATGCCCAGTATAGAGATGTTAATTATTACCCAGACAAAACTTTATTTTGGTCATTGACCAATAAAAATACCATCAAATAACACAACTATCCCCTAACAACAAGAACTATTAGCAACCATTTATGGTGAAGCTTAGGGACGCGGTGGCTCAGTGGCTAAGACGCTGAGCTTGTCGATCAGAAAGGTCGGCAGTTTGGCGGTTTGAATCCCTAGCACCGCATAACAGAGTGAGCTCCTGTTACTTGTCCCAGCTTCTGTCAACCTAGCAGTTTGAAAGCATGTAAAAATGCAAGTAGAAAAATAGGGACCACCTTTGGTGGGAAGGTAACAGCGTTCCGTGTGCCTTCGGCATTTAGTCATGCCGGCCACATGACCACGGAGACATCTTCGGACAGCGCTGGCTCTTCGGCTTTGAAACGGAGATGAGCATCGCTGCCTAGAGTTGGGAATGACTAGCACATATGTGCAAGGGGAACCTTTACCTTTATGGCGAAGCTTACATATAATTTAGCAAATTTTTGCTACTTTAGAGAAAAAAAAACTTTATTATTTAACAAATACTGCAGATAAAAGTTATCATAGTGAACTGGAAGTTTAAATAACAAGGGATAATCAACCCATGGTGAATGTCTCTGTGGAACTGGCAACACAAAATAACACGAGTTGTGATTTCTAGGGCATCCACATCACAGGGGCAATATTGGGTTTCCTTATATTTCTCTTCTGGCACAGCTTTGGGGAAACATTAAATCAAGCTAAAGATAAAACTCCCCTAAATTTGGTGGCTGTTTTATAATATAAATATGAGGCTGGTTAGATACTAACATTTGTTTATTTACAATTACTTTCTATATCTAAGACGCTTTGCCTTAGTATTGTTCTGTCTTTATCTAACTCTAAGATTAAGATGGCAGCACTGGAGAAAACATAGAGACTCAGTTTCTTTTGGATTGCTGTTTGCCAGGAAGATTTTTAGTTGTCTGCCAATATTAGATGAGTCAGTCTCAGCGGTGGCTTGCTCCCGGTTCGGCCCGGTTCGGCAAACCAGTAGTGGCGGCAGCGGGAGGCTCCGCCCACCCACCCGGGACGCTTCTGTGCATGTGCAGAAGCAACGTGCGCGCGAGCGAACCGGAAGTGATGGGATTTAGAACCCACTACTGGTCAGTCTGCTAGAGTAGTTTCAACAAGTAGGTAAATATTAAATTCAATTTTACTGCTTCCTGCTTCCTGTCAAAGTACTGCATTTGAAAAACAGCTGGTGACCTGGAAGATACTTCTTAGACATTTTGTTTGAATCCTTTCTAAGGTGATCATACTGTTATATGGTCCTAACTGAGCAATGTATAGCAATTGTGGTTGGAATTTAGCTGCAAGGAACTTAATTGCAGTGGGGATAAACACTGCTCCTCTAGAAAAATAATAAGTTTGTATAGCTGATGCAGATCTTTGTGCGTTGCGGGGTACATAGTCCACGTGGACATTTCTGCTTCCTGAAGCTTGAGAAATCATTCCCAGATATCTAAAAATCTTAACATGCTCAATGGATTGTCCACCTAAGTTCCATCTTCTTGTTTTGGACATTTAGAGAAAACAAGGTTTTTAGTCTTAATATAATTTATTATTAATTCCTCTTGGGTGAAATTTTAAGAGCTGTTTTAAGACCAATGGAGGTTAATGTCAGGATTACTGTAGCATTGGCATAAAGGAATAAATTGTTTTGGGGCTAATTTTTGAGGATGAAAGTTTCCAGAATACTATTCCCAATTCATTAGTTGTTATAGCTCCTTCAGCTTGGAAGCAGATGTAGAGTTACCAGATTTGGGTTGAAAAATTCCACTAGCTACATTTTTTCTTATCTTTTCTCTGGCGTTAGTGGCAATCTGAGCTTTTGCAGCTCATATGCTAATCTTGATATATTTAAAAGAACATACACATGAAATTACACCAGAGGTGGGTTGCTCCCGGTTCGGACCGGTTCTTTAGAATCGGTAGTGGGAATTTCCCGCAATTCGCCGAACCGGGAGCGATCGCTGGTTGGCCACACCCATGAACCGGGTCTCTCGGCAGGGCCTATGGCGCCGCCATTTTGTTTTTGTTTTTTGCTTCTGCTCATGTGTAGAAGCTGGGTTTTCGGCACTGCGCATGCACGTGCACGCAAAGCGCGCCTGCCCACGTGGCGCGGGAGGAAGTAAACCGATGTCGAGGTAAGTTAGAACCCACCCCTGAATTACACCCAAGTCTACTAAGAATATACTCTATGGATACTTAAGATCCAAAGAGAAAATAATGTTTATTAAGAATATTATAGTCTGTTAGAAAACCTGCATCTCTGAACTTTCTCTCTTCTTCTTGAAGATAAGAATCATGCAAGAATAAATAGATCCTACTCTTGCCATTATTATAATCCAAAGAAGTTGCATATTCAGTAAATCACAAATCCCAATGTCTTCACAAAATAGCTCAAAGAGCAGCTTTTTAAATAATTATATACTAAGTCTATCCAAATGGAGATTTCCTGCAACAATAGATCTTAACAGTAGATTATCATAATGTAAGCAACCTCAAAGGTGTGCTTGATTGTTTGTTGTACTCTACAAACATCACATAGTCCAGTTCCAATTCTGGAGAGGTTATCTTTTAATGTCCAAAGACCCAACAAGACCCTGCAGATTCCTATTAAAAGCAAAATCATTCAGGCAAGCTTCGTTCAGAGACATTGTTTTGGGTTGCATTGCTTGTCTACTGTTATCTTACCAGCCTTGAGTAAATTACTAATTTCTATAGCAACTGTGTGTGAGAGTGTATAATTGAAACCATAAGCAGGACACCCTCCACAGCTTCAGGAACCATTTAATAATTCCCCCAAATATCCACTTGTTTTTGGTTACAGCAGCAATAAATAGAAACACCCCCCCCCAATCTATGATCATTCTTATTTATCACTCTTGCATTATGGGCAACCATAAACTCTGACAAAGTTTCAGATATATTAGCACTATTTCAATTTGTATTTCCTTAATCCAGACCAAAGCTAACAACTCTGCCATTAACTCAGCTGACATAATTGAAAGCCAGTCTGACAAATGAAACTCATACAAACTTTAAAATGGGAACAAGAAAAGGCTGCACTCACTTCCAATTTGTTGTGTCCATAAAAATCCATTCCTAATCACAATGAAACCAAAACAATAGGAAGTGTATTGTAATATAATAATACAAGAAGCTCTGCCTTTTGTACTTACATTTTAACATTGTGTGCAAGTATATAAGGGGAGGAATTTATAGTGTGATGTTGTCATCCATTTTGTCACTTGTCCCCCCTGCAGATGAGTAAAGCTGTGTCCTTTGAATTATATATTGAATAATATATACTTAAAACCTCATTTGTATTCTATATGATTTATTTTTCTGCCTCTTGCCTGCTATACAATTCATATCCAACACTTGAAGCATCCATATGATGCAAACAGAAAAACTCCCTTCATGTACCATGTACTCCTAACATAGTAGCACTTGAACAAGACTGAATTCTTCCTAATTCTGACCTAATAATTCTTATTCTGCTTAGTCAATTGCTAATATGAAAATATAAAACTGTATCTATAAACTTAATAAAATAGTTCATATCTTGAATTCATACACAAGAGAGGCATATGAACATACTTTTGACCAGAAAAGGAGTTAAAATAGTTAAAACAAACTATAATATTTTAAGTTGCACAATTTCATGCTCAATCTAGCAACTACTATGCATTCAACCATAAAGCCAGATTATAAGTGATGTTCGCTGAATTTCTTAGTAATCACCTGGAATATCTTTGTCAATACTATTACAGTTGAGGCCAGAGGCTGAAAATAGCAATAGCAATAGCAATAGCACTTAGACTTATATACCGCTCAAATCCCCAGGGCATATACTTGACAATACTGTAGAAATGCAAAGTTCTTTGGGGAAATAATATTATAATATAATATAATATAATATAATATAATATAATATAATATAAAGACGCTGAGCTTGTTACCTGGAAAGCTGACAGCCAGAGTTTGAGACATGAGTGCCACGTGATGGGGTGAGCTGAAAATAGCAATAGCAATAGCAATAGCACTTAGACTTATATACCGCTCAAATCCCCAGGGCATATACTTGACAATACTGTAGAAATGCAAAGTTCTTTGGGGAAATAATATTATAATATAATATAATATAATATAATATAATATAATAGCGGTTAAAGACGCTGAGCTTGTTACCTGGAAAGCTGACAGCCAGAGTTTGAGACATGAGTGCCACGTGATGGGGTGAGC
>QLTV01002116.1:480957-501237 GCA_003457575.1 Thermophis baileyi | reverse complement strand
TAATTTAATGTAATATAAAGTAATGTAATGTAATGTAATGTAATGTAATATAATGTAATGTAATGTAATGATGTGATGTAATTTAATGTAATGTAATGTAATGTAATGTAATGTAATGTAATGTAATATAATGTAATATAATATAATAATATATATAATATAAAAATTATCAAAGTTTCCATGTATCTTAATAAGAGAAATTGTAAAACAATATGTATACGTGGCTCATGGAAATATTCATCTTGTTTTGAATTTGTCTAGTCATTTTTCTATATGTTATTTTCCTCTTTTAACCGTTTCTTTGCCTGGTAACAATTAATCATCTGAATTCCTTGTCACCAATAGTTTGTTTAGAGGCACTTTTGTGCTTCAGTTTTTTTCTTTGAGCTCTAACTGAATTTTTCCACAGTAGCATTAGCTTAGAATAGCAACCATTCATTGTCCTATTGATATATAAAGTAGACAGAGAAGAAGAAAATCCACTTTATCAATTTGTGAACTCTTTCTAGGAAATAAATTATATTTCATTTGGTGGGGTTTAATTTTAATAAACAAACATTATGGACTTCAATTTCTGTCAGATGTTGACCAATTTTGAGAGTTGTTATCTGGACTATCTAGAAGACTTCATGTTACGTATCTTTTCAAGAAAACACATGCAGGTAGTCCTCAACTTACAACAGTTCATTTAGTGACCATTTGAAATTGCAGCAGCACTGAAAAAAGTGACTTACAACCGTTACAGGCATTCCCATGGTCATGTAATCAGAATTCAGACTCCTGACAGTTATAGTGTCCAGGGGTCATGTGATCGATCACCTTTTGTACCATTCTGACAAGCAAAGTCAACGGGGAAGCCAGATTAACTTCACAACTGTGCTAATAACTTAACAAGTAAAGTGATTCATTTAACCACGGTGGCAAAAAAGGTTGCAAAATGGGGCAAAACTCACTTAACAAATGTCTCACTTAGCAACAGAAATTTTGGGCTCAATTGTGGTTGTAAGTCGAGGACTGTATGGAATCTTTGCACAACAACTTGTAGTCCTGTAAGGACTATGGCGCTTCTCTTCACAATTGGAAGCATAAACTATTTATATGGAACAATTTAAGATGATAAGAGTGTAATAGTGCTGCCAATAAGGAGTATAGTCCCCAGGTATATTTCTTCCCTTTTTCTTTAATACAGAACTCAATATCTGTAAGAGTTAAAAACCATTTCACAGATTTTTGATTTTTAACTTCATTCTCATAATGTTATTTTACTGTCCTTGTTGGATTGTTTTGCTAGAGGATGAACACATTTAACTGTGGTTTTCTCTCATTTTAAAAATAAGATTCTCTTGTCTTAGGGCAGGGTCTTATCGCAAGAATATTTCTTACAACATCAGCGCTTACCTATTATTGATACCAATTCTACAATCAAAATTTTGTATCTGATCCCTAATCATGTGGTTGAATTATTTTAATATTATCTAAGGTGTAAAAGAACAGTTCTCTTAAAGTATTGGCCATACAACTACAATAAAGCTGTACATCTAAGAGATAAAATTGAGGTTAGAAAGAAACTTGTAGCTTATAGTGAGATTTATAACATAAAGTGTTTATTTATTCATTAGATAGATATCTCATCTTTCCTCTGAGAATTCAAGGTAGTATACATAACATTATCTCCTCTATTTTCCTTCACTAAATCATACCTAGGTAGTACAATAAGGCCATAGATAATGTTTGTCCCAAAGTCACCCAGTGAATGCCCGTGACTAAGGTGAACCTGAACCTGTGTCTCTCTAGATCTCATCCAATGCTTTAACTTTCACAATGTCCCGGTTATCAATGAGCTACAATAAAAAGAATGCTTCTATTAGGATAATTGAAATATCCGACTTTGGGCCGTTAGTCTGCCTCTTTGAGTTTATGTGTATGTGACAGGACTAGATTTTACTAGAAGGTTACTAGAAGGATACTAAAGGCACCTTATGCCTCTTTGAACACTATATAGGTTCTTTTTTTTTTTACCTTGGTAACCATAATGAAATGTTTCTTTTGTATGCTTTATTTGATCAACAACACATTATTCTCTAAGAACAAATTAAGCTGTATACAGAGATGAAAGCATCTGTTCTAAAAAGGAACTAAACAAATCAATGGAGAATAAGGCTATCAATACCTATTAGTCATGTTGCCTACAAACCACTCCAGTTTTAAAGGCAGGATGTCTGTTTATACCTTTAGACATGATAGCAGTGTTCCAATATTTGAAGGGCTGCCACAGAGAGGAGGGGATCAAGCTATTTGCCAAAGCACCTGAAGGCCAGACAAGGAATAATGGATGGAAACTGATCAAGGAGAGATTCAACCTAGAAATAAGGAGGAACTTTCTGACAGTGAGAATGATCAACCAGTGGAACAGCTTGCCTTCGGAAGTTGTGGGAGCTTCAATACTTGAGACTTTCAAGAAGAGACTGGACTGCCATTTGTTGGAAATGGTGTAGGGTCTCCTGCATGAGCAGGGGGGGGTGTTGGACCAGATGACCTACAAGGTCCCTTCCAACTCTGTTAATCTGTTAATCTGTTAAAAAACCTTGGCGGCTAGGAAATACATTAGAAAATCATTGCAGTCATATGCTGCTTCCAGGTACCATATAATTATTTAGTCAAGAATACCAACTTGGAAGGCATTTGCTCTGATATTTTTATTCCCCGATGAGTTTTTTTCCTTTTCCTATCCTCTTCTGCTACTGTAATTGTACTTTTTCCTCTTTCTCACATGGGCAGGATTTCAGAAAGAACACAACTAGAAAACAAAGTTATATGGCACTAAAAGATATCTAATGCCACAATAGGTGGATTTGTGAACTGATTCCAGAGTAGATTTTTTCCCCCTTGTCTGCTCTTAAAACTATTAGGGACTACAGTCACTTCCATCATTTTCACTCCCCAATGCAAAAGTCATCTTGTATTCATCCTGCTAATCTCACTAAAAACACTGTGTGACCCAATGTTTTTTTTTAAAGGAATAGACTTTGTGGGGAAAAGAAACCCAAATTAAAATCTAAGTCTTATATTGTATCTTTTAAAAATGAAAGATGGTAGGATATACCATCTTATTGCATCAAAGTTGTGAGGGCTTTTTAACAAAACATGAATAAAATATCAGCCAAACAATGCTTTCCAAAAATATTCCAAAAAGTGTTCAGAAACATTCAACAAAGCTTTCCAAATGTACTTGAGAATATATTTCATCCTTATCAGCCAATTCTCAGATTTTTTTTAAAGCTAGCATTTGCCGATAATTTGATCTTCAGTTTGCATTCATTTATATTTCACCTTCTTTAAAAACTACAGTTGAGTTTTTCACAATAATTCTTTTCAGAAACTGGATTCTTATATTGTCTAGCTTACCTTCAGACCTTATTTAACTTTTAGTGGTATCCTCTAAAGTCACAGCAAAAAGAATTTCACATCTCTGTAGGTTCTGTAAAATCTCACAAATATAAGGTAACAGAATAAAGAACAAAAGGAAGGGTATGAAGCAGTCTATGGATAATGTGAAAGCAGGGAGTGGTATGTGAATTGAGAAGATATAAATTAGATTTAGCTATATTTCCTTTCCTTATTGCATGCCTTAATTTCTTTGTCATGGTATTTCCTTCTGTTTCTGCACCTGCCTAGACACACACACAGTCTCTCCTCTCTCTCTCTCTCTCTCTCTCTCTCTCTCTCTCTCTCTCTCTCTCTCTCTCTCTCTCTACAGGGGTGGGTTCTTCTTTTCTTCGCTGCTGGTTCGCTCAGTGCTGTGCCGTGCAGGCGCGGGCGCGCTTCACGCATGCACAGTGCTTAAAAACAAGATGGTGGCGCCTATGGCACCACTGAAAGAGCCGGTTCGGGGGCGTGGCAGGCCTGGGTCGCTGCCACCAAGTTACTACCGGTTCTATAGAACTGGTCCAAACCGGGAGGAACCCATCTCAGCACATACACACAGAGTGATGAGATATGTATTACCTCTGAAAAGAGATAACAAACATCTCTTTTCTCATCAAATCAATTTTTAAACACATAATTTATTATTGAACAAACATTGGAAAGGATAATGGCATTAAGTATGCCAATTCCCAGATTGCCAACTGATCATAAAATGACTTCACTTATAGATAGTCCTCAATTTACAACCCCAATTGAGACAGGAAGTTTGATTGCTAAGCAATACGGTTGTTATTCGAGACATCACATGATCAGACATCATTTTATTTATTAACCCAGGGGAAGTGCCTCCCCCAATCTTCTAAGACCAATCCAGACCTCCAAATAAATTTACTTCCAGAGCCACATGCTTGTGATGGGCTAGGTAATAATGGACTGAAACCAGGTGTGTTTTCTTTAGAGGAGGAAAGGTTATGAATACCGTGCAGCACATCTGGATAAATTCATTTGCAAAACTGATGCACTGAAGAAAAAAACAAAGAAAAGCTACATGCCATTTGGAGTTTACCATCCTGATCTACAGTTCACACAAAAAGATACTGGATTCACCCATATATTCTCAAAATGGCTATGTGGCTGCCATTCATACCGGCAGTCACAACATTATTTCTGTTTTCTTTTTGGAAACAAACCTCCTCAAAGATAGGCGTTAGTGATTTGAAGGATCTGAAGGTGAGAGTTGCAAAGACACGAGCAAAATGCAAACTTTGAGTGGCATGCATTTCAGAATTTGGTAGAAAGAGAATATTGAACAGGAGTTCAATAACGTCTCCTTACTGAAATTCTGAAAGATGTTTCTGCACTTTGAAGAAGAGGGAAACCATCTTTCTTCTCAGAAGCTCGGTGAGCCAAGACAGAGTTAATGACTTAGTGACTTTGTCATTATAAAAACAAAAGCTACAGCACATACAGTAGATGGTTTTAATAAAAACACAATAGAAAAGTTTGCACATCAAAAGCAACGCTGGAAGAAATTACTTTATCAGTGAACATGGTCTTGCTTCAGGTTTAACATCAGCTGGGATGGGAAAAATAAAATCCGAAAAAGGGGCAAATATGAAAGAGGTTCATAAGGATTTTAAAAAATGCTTCTGCTTAGAACTTTGCTTTATAAAGGAAAATTCAAGAGCAAAACCAAGGGGGAAAAAGTATAAAAATGCATTTTCTGATGAAAATATTAGATCACTTTCCCTATTTTTCATATGTCTGTGAAAGATGTTCATTATGTAGAACCATTTATATGCTAAAAGTGAAATGACCAAACTAAAGGACAAAGTAAGTTTTTGAAAAATAAATAAATGTAAAGGAAAGATTTCTGCAATAAACACTGCCATCTACAGTATTTTATTTATTAAACTTATATGCCAGTATGCCACCCATCTCACTATCCAAATCTTTATAATCTTTATAATAAAGGATGTAATGAGATGCTAAAGGCTGTATATCTTCAACAAAAGATAGCAAAAAAGGTAAAAGTACATTAAATGCATTGACTATATTTTTATATTTGTGCATAATAAAAATGTTGGAGAAATATGGAAACTGGAGTAAAAAAGGGTAAACAATAATATTTATAGTGCATTTCTGAGCATTCAATTCCTGCAATTTCCTTGTAAAAATAATAAAGTCAGGAAAGAAGAAAGAAAGAAAAAAAGAAAGAAAGAAAGAAAGAAAGAAAGAAAGAAAGAGAAAGAAAGAAAAAGAAAGGAAGGAAGGAAGGAAGGAAGGAAGGAAGGAAGGAAGGAAGGAAGGAAGGAAGGAAGGAAGGAAGGAAGGAAGGAAAGATGCTATCTTTAAGTCTTTAAGGATTCAAGTTTTTCCCCCTCAACACAAAGTATGTGTGCTGTAGAGATTCTCAGTCATCCAGGTCATGGTTGTCCCAAAGGTGCTTTTTCAGGAGGTAACTGGACTTTCTTGTTTTTTTCTTTGAAGACGAAAGTCAACAAGTAAGTCCAGTTGCCTCCTGAAAAAGCACCTTTGGGATAACCATGACCTGGATGACTGAGAATCTCTATAGAATTTTAGCTATACAATTTGGGGTGAACACCCTTGGAATGGTGTGGGAGTAGGAATGGATTTCCAGAGAAAAATTGCAGACTACAGGAACCAGGAGCACTACTCAAGTGATCCTGAGGACACAGATAAATCTCCAAGTGCTTCAATTTAAAAGGATGCAAATGACCAGCTGTCTGCAAGGAATATAAATCCTTCCATTCCCCACTATCCTGTCAGAGCTGAAGAAGCTTCTTGGATGAGAAGCGGAAAATCTTCAAAGAAAAAGTAAGAAAGTTCAGTTGCCTCCTGAAAAAGCACCTTTGGGATATGTGTGCTGTAGTGACATGAGAAATCTAAGTTGTTGTCTTTAAGTTCACCAGCTGCCATTGGAGTGTGTGCTTATGTGTATTATGTGTGATCCTGTTCTATAGGTAGGATAGAATGAAATTAGAATGGTAGAAGTTGATGACAGCTTGAGGCTTAACGATGTATGAAATGTATGCAAGATTTCCAAGCTATTTTCCTGCAAAACCACCTACTTTTAAAAAACAGTGCCCATACATTTATCACATTTGGAAATAATTTACATTCTCTTTCTTTCGGAAGCATCTAGGCCAACTTTGCAATAGATATGGAGGGACCATTTTGCATGAACTCAAAATATTCAGTATAACTTTTTACAGAGGATTAATTTATAAGTTGTAAAATAGGGGTAGTGATGTTCTTTGTCTCCAGCCATGTTTACATTTATTCCTAGGTGAAAAAAGAAATTGAACCTAGATGATTTATTTATTATTTATTTATAATGCATACTGTACTTAGAATGAATCACACTTGATTGAACAGTTACAAAAGAACAGGTGAAAGAAAAATACAGGATTAGTTAAACAAAAGAATGGTGATGAAAGTGTTAAGAAGCCTAAATTGTAGAATAAAAAAGAAGAGAAATGTCATTGTTCAAAACCACAATCACAACATCAGAATAATATCATTTATTTATTAGATTTACTTTATAAGTAACTCAAGATAGTGGACATACATCATACTCCTTTGTCCTCCTATTTCCCTGCAATAATAACCCTGTAACACGGATTAGGACAGAGTGACTAGCCCAAAGTTACCCAGATGGCTTTCATTCCTAAAGTGGGACTAGAACTCATGCTTTTCTGAGTTCTGGACAAGCACCTTAACCACCACACCAAGAAAGATAAATGATTAAAGATAGAGGAAATCTAGAAAAAAAGTACATTTGTAAAGGAAAATAAAAGTCTCGTACAGTTTAACAAATAATACAAAATTGTTTAAATCATGGGAAAAGTATTATTTAAATTGTTTTTCAAAACAGGAAGATTTGAGCAAATAAGGAAAAAGAAAGATACAAATTACCAGTGCATTGTCAAAAGATTTGGTCTTAAACACAAGGAATCTCTCTTTTAAATTTATAGACGGAAGAAAAAGTAATATATATCTTTATGTAATAATGTAATGATTAAAGCTTTGACTTGGAGTCAAATTTAGATTAAATCCACATCATAGTGGTGACTGCGATTCCAGTTATTGCTGCTCAGAGGCAGTAAGTGTTAATTTTTATGTCACCCACTGAAGTGTCTTTATGAATTGAGACTGAGGATTTTGAGTTTCAATTCTATAACAATCAGTTCTACATTTGCACCTCCGATAATGTCTTTCTCAATGTTACCATTTTATTTATAAAATGTATAGACTGTTAAAGACTCTAAGGCGTGTATATACGAGCAAGACTAACGCAACACAAATTCAACCATAAGTAAGCTAGCAATATATATTTTTTGGAATTATAAGATAAATATTCAATCATCCATATGTGTCAGAAAACCTAAATCACCATCTGAATGCCTTTGAAAGAAGCCCAATCAAAGGCAAGAGGTTCTAAAGTCAGAAAGTCTCCACAGACAAGGTCTGCTTTTGTGCCCTTCCTGTTGCATCTCTCAATAGATCGGTACTATCATAAAGCATTTCTTGCATGGACTGGTCAGTCAAGTACTGTATACCTGGAAAACATGGTCTTGTAATAACTCATTCTATACATTGTATGTGTGCATGTAAGAGATTAACATTATGCATCATTTAAAGATAATATGCTTCACGTTTCTAGAAATATTCGACAGATTGTCAGTATCAGATATAGAACTGGAGAGTTTAACTCAAAGTGAGTACATCAAGGTTTAATGTGATTAAAGTATGTTTACAGAACAGCATATTCTACAGACATATGTGCAATATATAGTCTTATCCATTTTTTATGAGAATACGTTGGACTGTATTGGATGAGGCTGAAGATTCTTTCCCACTGCTGGATGTGCAACGATTTTATTTACACTAGTTCATCTTAATTGATATAAATTTGGCACATTACTTTTAGTTATGAATATGTAATTTCTTTGTCACCTTGTCTATTTTTACAATGTTGTAGGAGACTGAAGCTTTCCAAGAAAATAGCTAACTGAGGACGTTGGGGGGGGGGAATAATAAGCAGTTCTTGTTTTATGTCGTAGGGAGTTCGTGTTATTGGGAACATATGGCAGTAGGCTTGGAAATATGAGAATGGTGCACAGAATGTTTAGTAATATTATTTTAAATGAAAAAGAAACACTGAGCACTCCAGAGATCAACAGAAAGTGTGGTGGTTTTTATTAGCATGAGCAGTTCAATATGTGGATAATCAACAAGTTTATTCAAGCAAGATATTCTTATCCGGTTGTGTAAAGTACCTTTGGGTTTTTAATGATGGCTGCCAAAATAAGTAATCCAACATGTCAAGTAATTTCAGCAGGATTATCACATTCCTGAAAAAAAGTGGTTTATGAAGCTTTCCATGTTAAGACGAAAAACCTTCATTCAACCCTTATTCAAGTGATATCTTCATACTAGTAGCTTTTTATGTGGCTTATAATAGTTATTCTATTAAATCCCTAGAAGGCAGAAAAATATGAATTTTCATTTTAACATAATGATATATTCCCCCTAAATATTCTACATTGCCTGTCAACATGATATCAAATTTATTTCTATATTTTTTCATAGCATTTGTCATGTCTTTTAAAATGTAGGCTTTCCATGATAGGAAGCATGCACTTCAATATTAATATAGCAATAAAACAAAATTCCTCCCTATCAGCACCTGAGTTTTCATAAAACCGTGTCTATGAAATCAAAACCTGATAGATAATCCAGAAGACTTCTAGGATGATGATATTAAAAGACCCTGAGAAGTCTAAAATATAAAACTGCACTTCTATATACAATGCCCAGAATATATAATTCCCTGAATTTACTAAAACAAGGCTTAAAGGTGGATAATCATGACTTTGAATTGGCACGTCTGGAGTCTACAACAATAGTTCCATCTTAATCACAGGGATTATAGATACAGTAATCTGTTTTCTCTCACTTTGAGAACTTCAACTAACTTTATAACCCAAACAAAGTTGTCATTACTTTCCTTTTCTCTTTTTTTGTGTTGTGCAAAATCAAGTCAACTGACAATTGTGATAACCTGAAAAAATAAATAGAGGCAGTTCTTAAGTTACCACCCTAATGGACATGCTCATCATGGTCATAACTCACAACAATAAATCAGTTCACCCCCTTGACAGATCTGATTTTATTAACTTTTTTGCACTGATCATAAAACGAATGCCATAGTCATTAAGAAAATCAATGTTTTGCTATGGATGCAGTATTGCCAGAAACCAGAAGTAAATGCCAGTTTTTGGCAGAACTGTCATAAAACACAGTCATGTGTCTGTGGGAGGCTGCTAATTGTTATAACTATAGCCCATTTGTCAAACACCTGGTGTGACAGCAGGAGGAGCGGCTGTCATTGTAACAATTGAAGAGTCCCTATGCAACTGGTCATAAATAGTACCTGAATTGCCTTTACATTATTTATCTTTGGTTCATTATTCCATATCTCTTTCATTTTCTTAGATTGATACAATGCAATAATGGAATGGCTGAAAATATTTGTATATAATAGCAATTTTTATACATGTTAAAGCATGAAAAAGTAAATAAAGCACTAGTTCCTCAAATTTATAACATAAGCATTTGAATTTATTCTCACAACTTAGACTGTAATGCATGAATGACTTGCACCCGCCACTTGAGAAGGATTACTGTTGAACAAACATTAGAGCTGTTTCGGTTATTATATATTAAAATTAAACTTTATACATAGTGGTGGTGGTCCGTAGTAAAATAATTCCATAGGTGAATAAACATTAGGACTGGAGAAATGCTTTGAAAGAGATGCTTTATGATACATTGGAGTCCTTCTGAATAATTAAAGCAACTGTGTCTTTTTTTATGCTCATATAGCTGCTTTCTAGGGTGCTTCCAGATATCTCCACATATGTTCTCACAGACAGGTACAGATAATCTTCAACTTACAACCATTCATTTAGCAACTATTCAAAGTTACAAGTGCACTGAAAAAAATGATTTATAACCAGTCCTTGCACTTATGACTGTTGCAGCATTTCCAAGGTTACACGATCAAAATTTGGATGCTTGGCACTTGGCGTATATTTATGACAGTTGTAGTGTCCCATGGTCATGTGATCACCATTTGTGAGCTTCCCAGCCAACTTCCAATAAGCAAAGTCAAAATTGGGTGTGACTCGCTTAACAATCATCTAGTTTAGCAATGGAAATTCTGGTTCCAACTGCGGTTGTAAGTTGAGGACTATCTGTAGTTTCCTTTACTTTTTTTCCCCCTGTAAAGAAAGTAACAAGGCATGTGGAAGTTTCTAGAAGCACCTTTTAAAGCAGCTGCCAATTTGGAAAACAATTGTTCCACTTTTTATTAATAAAGAAAATCATCTTTGAAGGGAAGAATCAAAGATTCCTTGAAGGGAAGTTTCACAAGTTTTGTTAAACACCATTTCTGAAGTATGGTCACAATTTGGCTTTTAGAGAGTCCCATTTTAATTAGAGAATAATTAGATAATGTTGCAATTGTTTGGAGTGAAAATCATGATTCCCTACATCAGTGGTTCTCAACCTTTCTAATGCCGTGCCCCCCTGTGACCCCCCCCCGGAAATTTTGATGCTCGGAAAAAAACCCGTTTTTTTTCCCGTTTTTTGGGGGGGGAAACGGAAATTTTCGGAAAAATTGAAAAAAATGCTACAGTAGCACTTTTTTGTCTTTTTTTGCCCGGACACCGCCATTTGGGTTCTTTTACCCTCTGCGCATGCGCAAAGCGTTCTGCACATGTGCAGAGGGTAAAAGAACCCAAATGGCGGTGTCCGGGCAAAGTCTCCCGCTTCCGACGCTATCAGCTGTCCGGCGACCTGCAGGCACGGCCGAACCGGGAGCATTTCACCCCTGCAGTGACGATGGCACCAAGATGACAGGCTAACGCATGCGGCAACCCCTGTGAAATGGTCGTTCGACCCCCAAAGGGGTCGCGACCCACAGGTTGAGAACCGCTGCCCTACATATTCCTATCAAGGATACATGTAATTTTTTATCGAGGAGCTATGTAATTTTTTTATTATTTTAATAAAAAATATAAAGTAAATTGAGTCAGAAAGTAATGCCCATATATTTTAGATTCTTTAAAACATGTCATTCTTACAACTAGTATATAAAACATTAACTGTTGTCTATCTCTAATATATGGAATTGTACAGAGCAAAATATCATCCTCTATTTCTTACCATTAGTATTTCTAATTGTGTCATTTTCAGAAATAAAACAATCAATACTTTCTATTTGGTACATTTATTAGCAAGATTAATTAACTTTGTCATGGCAATTTCAGGCCCAAATATGAATCAGAAAATCCACATATTTGAAATACTCAAACAAAATTAGATACAATTTATTACCATAAAGTGCCTCTAAGAACAGATAAATTTAACTTGTGATTTCTGCAATAAAAGAATCTTACTTAGTAAGAAATTATATATCTTTTGAATTTAATTGCAGAGGCGCTGTCACTAAAAGATTAATGGTGCACAGTTTTTCACTTCAGATGATTGCAATTAAATTAATATATTATTCTCTCCGATATAAAGACAACTAAATGAGGCAAAAAGAAAAGAGTAGAAATCAGAATTCTCTTAGGATTGGAAAAACTTTCTGTTAAAAGAAGGCATGACTAAAATATTTTACAGATTTGTGCTCATAAATGGCATATCAAAGTATGATTATGTAATTTGAAAAAGGTAGACATTGTTTCCTATGAAACGAATAAAAGTAGAAGTTTGGTAGATTTTAAAGTCTTTGCATAGTCCTATGCAAAGTCTTTAAACCAAAGACTAAATCTCTCTTCTATTCTTGTTCTCTGAAATGTTTATTCAGAATTACACAAAAACAGAGTTGGAAGGGACTTTGGAGGTCCTATACCATTCTGTAAAGATAGCTGTCCAAACTTTTCTTAAAAACCTCCAGTGATGGAGCACTCATAATTTCTGGAAGCAAGCTATTCCACAGATTGGTTGTTCTCACTGGTACGAAGTTTCTCCTTAATTCTAGGTTGGATCTCTCTTTCATAAGTTTCCATCCATTACTTCTTGACCTACCCTCAGTTGCTTTGGGGAATAGGTTGACTCCCTCTTTTCTGTGACAGCTCCTCAAATATTGGAAGACTGCTATATCATATTCCATATTCCTTAAATATGTTATCACTGAGACTACAATCCTGATACTGTATGATAGAAAGAAGGGCAGGACCCCAATTTCAAAAAGAGAAAAAGAAAAATATGACTGTGCATATGTGTGGTGTTTGTTGTTAAAAGCACTTAAACCATCATGACCACAGTGAAGAAAAAAAAGGATTTGCTTCCAGTGCCCTGAGGCAAGACACATCTTCCTAGAAATAACAGTCAGTTTGCTGTAGAAAAGAGTAATGCATTTTTGAAGTGCAAGCAATACAATGAGCATTTCTATGCTGAATAAGAAATGAATCCTTGCTTTTTCCATCTCCTTTAAAAGAGGTCTTTGTGCTAAGTGCCTTCCGGTTAGGTGAGGGAAACTAAATACAGATAGCAGTGGATGGAAGAGATGTTGGTAGATGGAATATGACAAAGGCATTGATAGTGAAGAGGAAAGCATAATAATAAAAGCCATCTTTTGTACATTTCAACATGATATCTTTAGGGCCAAACTCAATTTCTTTACAGCTTACTTGATACTATACCAACTTACAAAGAAGAATCCATTTTAGATGTTTAGTTTCTTTAGTGGAGCAGATGGGTTATTGTTATGGTATGTGGGAAAGATGTTAGGAGCAAGCAATGAAACGGTGTGTATGAGTTTTTAACTGTTTTTATTATGTTTTCTTTTAATAGTTTTTTTATATTGTTGTGAGCCGCCCAGAGTCCCTTGGGATAACCATCACAAAAATGGTATCTCAGCCCATAGAAGGAAAAGAGATGTGGGAAGCATCATAGAAGGGACCCTCCCTAGTTTTCGGGAAAGTAAAAATAAAGGAGAGGGGAAATATTTTCAGACTTGCAAAATCCTATTACTGTAAACTTATAATAAAAGTAGTGTTAGTACTAATGCTTCTTTTATGGACTACCATGGAATATTCCGCAAGAATCACTTTGGTAGTTTCTTATTTTTAAAAGCTATGTTATAGGCTCCAAAGCATTGCAGCCTGTTGAATGCTACTCCCAATTCATTTGCTTGTAATGCCTCAAATTGTTTCTACTGGTTAATTTGTACCTTATATTCAACATAAGAAGTGTAGCTGGTATTTGTGTGTATGCATGTGTGCATTTATTTTTTAAAGTAAAGATATGGGATTATGATCCATATAGAGAATTAACAAATAATGTTATAAAGTAAATGATGACATGGGGTGCAAAAGATCTGGTTATATAATTTTGTAAGAAAAAATATTGAGGCTATAGCTTGCATGAAACATTATAAACTTAAACTTGACTCAACAACTAGAAAAAGTATGTAATTATGTAAGTATTGTACCTCTACAGCTAAGAAAGTTTTTGTGTATGTTCTTGTCAGTGCTGACTCCTGACAAATGCCTAGGTAAGTCCCTGCAGTTTTCTTGGCAAACTTTTGGAAATTGGCTTGCTGTTGCCTCCTCCCAGGACTGAGAAAGAGAGACTGGCCCAAGGTCACCCATCTGGCTTTGTGCCTAAGGCAAAACTAGAAGGCAATGTCTTTTGATTTCCAACCAAACAGTTGCACCAAACTGGTCTTTAAGAAAATATGCCTTGCTCTTTTATGAGAAAGAGTCAGGTAAGAATATGAATTGTAGAGGTCAAATAGAAATTTTTAAAAGTCCTTAGAGTATCAATCTTATAAGTGGAAAGCCTTTTATGTAGAGATCTACAAAGTTGGTGCATGCAAATGAGCTTTGATCTATATGGAAACTCCATAAATGAAAAATAAATGGTTAAAGTAGATCCCTTGTCCACAGATTTGCTTTTAGAAGTTTCAACCCTCTTCTCCATGGAAAAAAAAAATTAGAAAGTATCTGAAGTGAAGATTTACACTTCATGCTTCATGTCCTAATCTGGATCAGGAGCTTTCATTTCCTTACATTTGAGAAAAGTGACAGCTGCATGCTGCATATTTAATATAACATATAATTTAATCTGTACAATCTTTGTCCTCCAAAACATTGTTTGGCTTGATCCAAAATAATGAACCCATCTAGGAATACTTTTCCTTTTTTAACACTATTAAGGTTCATATATAACATAGCAATAGCAATAGCACTTAGACGTATATACCGCTTTACAGTGCTTTACAGTCCTCTCTAAGAGGTTTACAGAGTCAGCATATTGCCCCCAACAATTTGGTTCCTCATTTTACCCACCTCGGAAAGATAGCCTTCCATCTTTCAACCTTGAGCTTGGTGAGATTTTAACTGCCAAATTGCAGGCAGACGGCAGTCAGCAGAAGGAGCCTGCAGTGGGGGGGGCAGCTGTCAAGAGGAACGGGTGTGTTGAACGATTCTCCGGATCGTTTTCCTCCTGCTTCCGACTGTTCGACAGACTTTTCGGGGTCCCAGGTCCCTCGAAGGGGGACTGGAAGAAAGAGGCGTCCTGAGGAGTGATCATTGGCGGCGGTCGGGATCAGCGAACACAGGAGAAACCTTGGTAAAGTCGAGCGGAAGAAGGAGACGGCCCATAATGGTGGCCGCGAAGAAATAACAGCTGACAGCTGGCCGAAAGTTAGCGGTGAGATAGCGGAACAGAGACGTGACAGATCCAGTGAAAATTAATCCTGACGATCCAGTGGAAGTGATCCGGGGCGAGAGAACTTGCCGGAGGATTTCCAGAAAGGAAAGAAGAATAAAGGGGCTCAGAAGAGAGAGAGGAGAGAAAGTTTTTTTTTCTTCTCTCTTGAAATAGCGGCGAGAGAAAAGTTTGGGCGCAGAAGGGCAGCTTGCATTGTGGAACTGTATTGGCTGGAAAAATTAAAAGCGAAAAGACCCAGGGGAGCTTCTTTTTAAAAAGAAAGTTTAAGTACAAGAAGCAAGTGCACTTAAAAGACATAAAGTACGAAGCTGAGGAAGTGGACATTTTGAATTAAGACTGTAGGCTGAATACCAGAGAGAAAGGCAAGAGAGAAACCTACTGGCTGAAAAGAGAACAGCTCTAGAAAGAAAGAAAAAATAAGAAAATAACAAACCTGTGACTTTAAAGTACATTTAGTCTTGTCTGCAAGTGCAAATTGATATCTAAGCAAAAACTCTCTGACTTTAAGGTTTAAAAGGAATTATAGGAAAAAACTATATGAGGAAATTGTGAGTACAATAAGGGTAAAAAACTATATATACCTATTGAATTTTCTGAAACTACTGACATTTATATCAACTAAAAGACTGATTATTAATTATATCTATTGATAAATTTATTTTGAATACTGATTGCTGCAAAATATTGGTGATTTAGATTTATAATTTAATAATAAGTATTTGAAATTAATTAGTTAGTTAAGTATCTATCTATTTTTGTTCTAAAGTGTCTTAATATCTATTGTTATATATATTATATTATAGAGTTTAATATTTGTATTCAATATATTTAATTGACAATCTATTATCATATGTAAAACGTAACACATATAGACTTAATTGTGACAACTTTGGTATACTGGAGAGAAATATAAAAATTGTAAATAAGTGGGGAGGTTGGTTTGAAGAGTTGAGAAAGATGACAAGTATTCCCAATCTCACGAGAGTTGGAACAGGAAGGAAACAGACAACACAAACCACGACAATGGAGCCAAGCCCAGCTAGGCAAAGATCTTTGGAAGAGGTGACTCAAAGAGATAGAGCGAATTCATTTCAAGACCTACAATTAATGCTGCAATCAATGCAAGAGATAATGTGTAAAAACCATGAAGAATTAAAAAAAGAAATAGGGGAAGTGAGAAATGATACAGGAGATCTTAAGGAAAAGATGAAATCAATGGATCGGAAATTTGAGAGTTTCCAGCAACAGATTATGAAAAATGAACAAAAGTTACAGGAAATGGAAGAAAGAATGGGAAAAGAAGAAAAGAGAGCAGACGAAATGAATGAGAGATTAATTCAGGCTAACAGAGAATTGGAATCGATGGTCATCTCCCTGGAATTAGAAAAGGCAGCCCACTTCCTATGGTTCCAAAATGTCAGAGAGGAGAAAGGTGAAGACCTACCAGAGATGATGACGGACCTACTGGCGGGAGCCTTAGGGATCGGTAAAGAAGAGATGGCGAATGAGATCGATGAAATTTACAGAATTCATACAAATTATGCGAGACGACACAATCTCCCTAAAGAAGACCACACTAGATTTGTCAAGAAATCTATTAGAGATGAGATATTATTTAGGGCTAGAGACGATCCATTAGAACATCGAGGCAGGCAACTAATTGTACTTAACCAAGTACCTAGAAGGGTGAGGGACCTGAGAAGACCCTACCAACGAATAACCTCTAAATTGTCAAGAAAAAATATTAATTTTAGATGGCTGACACCGGAAGGGATTATGGTGGTGTGGCAGGGAAAAAGACTTTGACTAGACACAATAGATAAAGCAAAATAATTTTATAGACAAAATTTTGGCAGTGAGGAAGAGTTAGTGGAAGGAGAGAAAAGAGAAGAAGGTGAGATAATAGCACAGGCTATAGAAGAAAAGGAACTACAAATTAAAGACAAGGGAGCTGGGAAAGGAGAGGATATAGATAATGGAAAATACGATGAGGATAGACTCAAAGAAGCTAAAGAGGATAGACCGACAAGAACAACAAGATCCAAATATAGATAGAGAGATAAAAGAGGAAGTAGAGATTCTATCCTTGAACGTTAATGGCCTCAATTCCCCATTAAAAAGGAAATTTTTTAAAAATAAACTTAGCAAGATAAATTTGGATATAATAATTTTACAAGAAGTCCACATAAAAAAACAACATCAGCATCTACTAAATTGCCCCAAATTGGGGACTATGTTTGCATCATAGTCACAACAGAAAAAAGCAGGAGTTGTGGCATATATTAAAGAGGAAATTTTGGCGAAACAAATTTATAAAGATGAAGATGGTAGAATTTTAATAATAGAAGTAATATTGAATAAGATAAAAATAGCCCTTGTGGGAATTTATGCCCCGAATGAGGGGCAGAAACAATTTTATAAAAAACTACATGGTATCATTGGCGAGTTTGAATATGACAATATCTGTATAATGGGAGATTTTAACACAATTGCGGATAGACGTTTAGATTATAGAAGTGGTAAGATTAGAAAGGGAATTAGAAGAACGCTACCTAGTATCTTCCTTAAAATGGTGGAGGAGTTGAATATTCAAGATAGCTGGAGGGAGAGAAATATAGGGGAAAAGCAATATACCTATTATTTGGGTCGACATCTATCATGGTCCAGAATCGACATGGCATGGCTGTCAGTAGATTTAAATTCGGAAGTGGAAGATATTACAATTGATACGAACTCTTGGGCAGACCACAACCCAGTCAGAATTAGATGGAGTGGACAAAAGAAAGTAAGGAGGTAGACTCTGAAAAGAGCAATTTTAAAACATAAAGAATTCAAATTGAAAATGGAAGACCAAATGGGTCTGTTTTTTCAGACGAACAAAAAGGAAGATACAAACTGCCAACATTTATGGGACACAGCCAAAGCTTACATGAGAGGTGTTGCAATTGCCTATATGGCCAGGGAAAATAAAATCAAACTACAGCGGCAAAGAAATTTAGAAGAAGAACTCAGTAGAGCTGAGATAAAACTACAAAATGAACCACAAAGACGTGATTTAAAGCAACAAATAGACCTAATTAAACATAAGATGAATACTATCGAAAAGGAAGAACTGGCACAGCAAATAAAACGCACTAAGCAAAATTTCTTTGAAAATGCAAATAAACCGGGGAGATGGTTGGCCTACGGACTAAAGAAACATAAGGACAAAAGAAGGATTAATAAACCATACAATGAAGAGGGATATAATGAAGAGGAAAAGATATTGTACCAGAATGAATGGAAGAAAAAGGTTGCCTATGAATTTTATAAGAAATTATATGAAGACGAAGAATGCAAAAACAAAGACAACATACTACAATATTTACAAATAGCCGAATTACCGAAAGTTCAGGAAGAGTTCAAAAACATGTTGAATAAAGAGATAACACCTTTAGAATTATCAGATGCAATTAAGAAACAACAAAGCCCCAGGTCCTGACGGTTTACCAGCAGAAATATATAAAATTCTACAAGAACCTTTAGGTCCAATATTAATAGAATTATTTAATGAAGTCCTAAAAAATGCGAAAATACCGGCCTTGTGGGAAGAAGCAATCATTACATTGGTTCCCAAGGAAAACTCAGATTGGGCGTTCATTAAAAATTATAGACCTATTTCATTATTAAATTCGGATTATAAATTTTTTATGGCTATAATGGCTGAAAGACTGAAAAGATTCTTGGTAGAATTTATACATACAGACCAAAATGGCTTCTTACCAAAAAGATATATAAGAAATAATGTTAGGATTGTATTAGATGTACTGGAATATTATGAGGCTCATAATGAAAAACAAATGGGGCTAATCTTTCTCGATGCGCAAAAAGCATTCAACAATGTTAAATGGGACTTCATGCTTAACCAACTCGTGTATATGGACTTTGGGGAGAACTTTATAAATATGTTCAAAGCAATCTACTCCAAACAGGTAGCCAAAGTAATAATCAATGGAGAAACAACTGAAAGTTTCCAAATTCAAAAAGGCACAAGGCAAGGTTGTCCACTATCTCCGTTACTGTTTGTATTATCCCTGGAGGTACTAACTAGAACAATTCGGAAAGATGATCAAATCAAAGGATTGGAGGTTAAGAAAGAAATATTTAAAATGCAAGCTTTTGCAGATGACCTTGTCTTTATAATTGAAGAGCCCCTACAATCAGGGACAAGACTGATGGAAGTACTGGGGGAATATGGTGAAGTGGCAGGCCTAAAGATAAACAAAGAAAAAAACAAAATGCTTGTTAAGAATATGACCAGAGCACAGGAAAATGAATTAATGGATAGATTAGGTATCCAGACTACGAAGAAAATAAGATATCTAGGGATCCAATTAACAGCTAGATGTGCCACACTTAAAGGAGACAACTACGACAAATTAATTGAGCAAATTAAAACTGACCTGGACAGGTGGACAAAATTACAGCTTTCTTTCATGGCAAGAATTGCAGTAATTAAAATGAATGTGCTGGCTTACAAGGGTTTAGCCTAGAATTAAGAACTGTCTCTTTAAGACATAGCATTCTGGGGAATGTAGTCCATGCCATGTAGTCCATGGCATGTGATCATAACTGTGTACTCTTATTGGTCATTGAAGTATGCCTGGGGGGCAGGAGTAATTGAAGTACGCTATCCCAAAGGAAGTCACTTTCAAGAATCTACCGGGAAAAGATGTAGCAACAAGGAGATGGGGAAGCGTTAATCCTTTTTTACAATATTCGTGATGGTTCCAGATTATGACTGTAGATTCAGAAGAACTTCTACATAACCGTGAGTGTTGTTAGAGGATGCCTGAAGAATAAAATATAATCTGATTGAATGTACCATTTCGTCTTGTTAAGCTGCCTGGTGATAGCATAACCAATCTACGCTTGATTCAGTACAGTAAAAAAGGATTAATTGCCTTGCCAAATCAACACGTCTATTCAAACTTTTAAATTTTATTGCTTATAAAGGAACCTGCCTGATGTTCTCCTCTCACTCAGAGTTTGTTAAGGGAGGATTAATTTCAGAGACTTTTCAAGGACTTATGACCATGT